>JAHZMV010007107.1:0-88421 GCA_027743765.1 Coecobrya sp. COE2
GAATTGCTGTGGCACCTTATCAAATTTGACAAAATTTGCTTTGGCCCCTTGTCAGGACTGACATTTTTTGCTATGGCTCTTTGTCAAAAATCACTGACGATATAGATTTTTACACAAAGAGGCGAGAATAGGAGCGTATTTCCGCCACAAGAGGAGTAGAGTAGCCACAGATCAGATGACGGAATCCACTTAAAAATTATAGTTCTACGAATAAAAAAATTGGTAGTGTAATAAGTACGCGTGTTATATAGAGCTCTCTTTTCTGTAATACGTGTTGTTTATAAAAGCGTATATAAATGTAGCCAAAAGAAAATATGTAGGCGTATTACTATTACTACTGTATTCTTTGAGATAGATTGAGTAACAATTTTTTTATTACTACATATTATTATTTTATTACTATTATTTAGTAATAGGGTTTAGAGGGGAAAAGATGATGACGATGAATCACTAATAACACCTCGCATCTCTTTCTGAAATATCCTTGTATATTTTTATGTTGATACATCAAAGTGGAGGAGATGTAGGAATGACTTGTTGTTAAATGTAAACCTGTTTAAAGTTAGTTGTAATGGAACAAGACTACAAGAAGGTTTATTGTGTTTGATAGTTAGTCTGTTGTGTGTGGGGTTTATTATAATAGAGAAATATTTCCACTTGAAGTTTTATAAAAAAAAGGCAGTAGAATATAGAGATCTGCCACTTGATCCTCGTCATCGGAAAGAATCATCTTGTTCAATTAAGTCTAATCAGTTAAATAATCCATACAGATACACATACAAGGCATATAAGTAAATCAAGTTGTTGGATGGATGGGGTTAGTGTTGGAATGAAAAGTCTGGTTTGATGTGTGTGTGTGGTTTAAAAAAAGTTTAAGTAGTGAGATAACGAGAGAATATGCGTTAAATATTTATATAGTTTGTTAACCAGCAAGTTATTTTAAGGAGGAGGATAACAAGTTTATAACTTAAAACTGTGTTGGCTACATATAAGGTAAAATATAATGATTTTGGTGGTTTAGAAAAATTAATTATTTTTGAGGGTGATTGATAATTTGTGTTTAGAAAACTGCAACGTGACCGTTTTTTTGCTCAAAATAATGTAACTTGAATCATGTATCTTTAGTAAATAGTCTTGGAGAGGGTTTGAGACAGAGGGGGAAAAAGCTACTTAAAAGTTTAGTCAAGGACGTTTAAACTAAAGTTGGTTAAACTAACTATAGATGCTATAGTAAAGACGGTGACAGTGTAAAGTTGTTTATTTTTTGTTGGCGATTATCATTTTCTAGGTGGATAGCTAATTTTCTTTGAAGAGCTATACTCATATAAATTGGTTGAAGGCCACTAGCTGGGATTTAAGTATGATAGCCAAATATTTGGTGTTTACATTGTACAATCAAAAGTCAACATTCTCTGTCAACGCAAATACCGTTGAATCTGTGTTATCTTTTAAGCGTAATAATGAAACGTTAGCTTAGAGAATCTCTCTGGTCACAAGACAAATCCAGGTTGTTAATATCTCTCAAAGGTCATAATTAATACTTAAATGCAGGCGTATTAAAGTAATAATATTTCGCTTAAAGACAAGTGCAGTTCATTAAAAATTAGAGAGAATTCATAAAAAGACAGGATTAAGTAAAGTAAATGACGTAAACTTATATAGTTGACAGTATTGACTTTAAAACTGCAAATCAATCTTTTTCAGATGAACATTTTTCCTCACAAATTTAATTAACTTTCAAGCAATTTCTTTTTAGCTCACCAAAAAAACCACTCTTTGTTCTTGCTTTAATAACCTATTGTCTTTTTTATTTCAAAAACTCTAAAATAATGTCGTAGAAAATGATCGTTTGAGCAATTAGTCACGTTAACAAGAAAAGATTAATTATAGTGTTAAATATTCACTGACGTTTCTTCCGCATTGCATTACCTACTACGAATAACAATTTACTTGCCTCTTTAGAATCACTACTTCACTACTCTTCTTCACCATCTAATCGCCAACAAGGACTACTGACTTAAAAAAGCTCCAGTTTCACAGACTTACAAATTCTCCAGTTTTTATACCTCCGTGAGAGAGGTATATCAAACGGCTGAAAGAGAGAGGACACACTCCATTAACGCCAAAAATCGGGTGGATATCACTCTTCTATCGTTAAAAATTGCCGACGCAAAAGCTTGCGTTTGTGGAACCCATGAGTAGGAGTCACTTGTGCATAAAATACTGCTATGGAACAGGGTGATATTTTACCCACGACTGTATCTGGGACTGCTGGAAGACCAAATTTAATTCACAGTGACAGTTGTCCGTGCCAATCTCTTAATATCATATTTTTTTAAGTTTTTCTTTCTTTAAATATACTTGCATGATTAGTATTCGTTTCATATTTTAAGTTAATGCATCGTGTAGTAGGCAGTAGACTTGTTTGTGTATGTTTAATTTTTAAGTAATGATTATTATTGGTTATTTATTTTTGTTGGGAGTGTTTAGTAAATTTGATGTTGATATATTTTGGCAGGTACCTCGGATGATCCTAATTTGGCCCCTACTAGTCGGAACATGTCGTCTACGAACGTGCGAGAAAATCAGCCCTTACTCAGAGTAGACGATGATCGCAATCCTTCATACAAAAACTGCTTTCCTGGTTAGATATAAAATAATCATGTATAAAAAATATGATGGCAGATACAGTTTCTAATGAAGTGTGATTTGATTTTTTAGATGATCCTTTCTTCGATGATCTAATACGACAAGCTGAAGCTGCAATTGATTGTGGAATATTACCTGAAAGAATATACCAAGGGTCTTCAGGCTCCTATTTTGTTAAAAATGTTATCAACGTAAGCTAAATCCTTGCAATTTGTTTAAAATTGTATAAAGATTTTGTTTCATTGTTGTCTGATTTGAATATGACTTAAAATTTCAGCGCACGATCGGAGTTTTCAAACCGAAAGATGAAGAGCCATACGGAAGACTTAATCCCAAGTGGATCAAATGGTTGCATAAAATGTGTTGCCCTTGCTGCTTTGGAAGATCTTGCTTGGTGCCAAATCAGGGTTACCTGTCCGAGGCCGGTGCCTCTATAGTGGACCAGAAATTGGGGCTAAACATTGTTCCCAAAACAAAGGTAATTTAATTTGGAACAAGCGTGTTTTTAAAAATTTTCTTTCGATACTGAAAAAGATGGGTTACTAAAAATATTATTTATTTTGTTCTTTTAGGTTGTTCGTTTAGTCAGTGAAACATTTAACTACTTGCGAATTGATCGTGAAAAGGCCCGTGCTAAACGAGCGGTTTTTGAACGATTTCCTGCACTTGGCCGGCGTTTCCATAGACTGGGTTTACCTCCGAAGGTATTATTGACAATCTCCACTTAATAATTATATCATTCATCATTTATGATAAGTGAAATTAAATCATTAAAATGATTAAAAAAATCTCCGGTGAGATGAAGTTTACATCAATATAACATGTTACCATACCAAAATAAATGTCGTTAACTAATAAGAAATATTACTTGATTAGGAGTGGAGAAGCACGCGAACTCCAAATATAACAGTTGCAGCGATTGACAACGGTCTGGCATTCCCATTTAAGCACCCAGATTCTTGGCGAGCGTATCCTTATCATTGGGCATGGTTACCTTACGCAAAAGTGCCCTTTAGTCAAGAAATCAAAGACTTGGTACTTCCCAAAATTAGAGACCTCAATTTAGTGATGGAATTATGTGATGAACTCTTTTTTCTCTTTAGTGTAAGTCCAACAAGAATATTTAGCTCTAATTATTGTTGATTTTCAAGATAGATAAATACTTTTAATGTGTTTATTAATTTATTTTGCAGCAAGATAAAGGCTTTGATCACAACATGTTTGAAAGGCAAATGGCTGTGATGAGAGGCCAAATTCTAAACCTGTGTCAAGCCCTGAAAGATGGACGCAGTCCGGTTGAGCTTGTTCAAATGCCTTCTGTCATAATAGAAAGGTAAATAATAATAATGTCATAAAATCTCCTGTTAATATTTATAGCCAATAGTTAAAAAAATAATTAATTGCTGTTTTGGTCTCTCTCTAGGTCGTCTGACGTCAGCTATCCCCAAACGAGAACAGCAGGAGGGAGTGGTGACTCAGCAGCTAGTCGTCTTCAGGATTTTAGTTATAGATTCAAGCAGTCATTTACTAGAACCAATCCGATTTTCTCATGGTGTTAAAAAATTATATCGTAATACTAAATGTTATATATAATATGGTTGTTTTTCATGGAAAAAGCTCTTATCAAAATTGAACGGAGTATGCGTATATTCTACCCGTTTTTGTATGACCTCCGACCTAATCCATATAAAATACCTAATTCATAATGTGCATTTAAGTTTTCAAATCAGTTGTATAAATATTATGAATAATAGAACATGTCTGTATACTCGAGATAAATTATCGGACACGCTCCTCTTTTATAATTTAGTTTTCTACCTGTTAGCCCTCAATATTGTATGGAAAAAAATGAAAAGAATCACATATTTTTGGTAGTCATACTAAAGCATTTACTGTGTATCCTACGGTCACAATCCGAATTTAAGTTTTTGGGTGACGTTCGTTTAAAAATATATCTCAACTGTCTCGCAACCTTGAAAAACAACAGCTTTTTCGCAAGTTTAACGAAACTTCTTCACTCACACAAACAAGCAGTTCTTCACTGTTACGTTTTCTGTTGCGTTTGAAACTTGCCATTTTTTTATGGAAAATCATTCTCAATTAAGTAAGGCGCAGTGAAGAACTACCCATGTGTCTATGTAATTGTAAAAAAAATATGTAACGCATCGTTTCGGTATGACACGTGGAGTAAGTGAACTACAACAAAAATTTTAAAATTGTTAATTATTATCCGTGTAAACTGAAGAAGAAAAAAACGGCTTTCGCATTCTTACCAAAAAAACCGTTTAAAAAATTTGTAATTGGTTTTGATTCTTATTGTTAGTTTACTCCAGGTAGTAAGGTCTGAACTTCGTCTCGTTTATTTTTTGATCAGGAGTATAAAAAAATGAAGTGAGATGTCATTTTTTTTAAATTTACTGTTGATTGTTTAGCTAGGTCAAATATATAATTATCCTGAATTATAGAGATAAGTGTCAATGCATTTTTAATTAAATGATCAATTGCCTCTCTACTCGGGCAATTAAATGCGCATTCATTTTGATATTTAGTAAGGATTCGTCATATTCGTCTCTATATTTTATGATTTACAAAATAATTCCATTTCTAAGTCAGAGTCATATATATTTAGAGTTTAAATGGATAGATGCTGATTAATATATAAATGTCATATCACACATACGAATGCGAGATGCTATGAGTGTGCTGGTGCATGTGGATGCAATACAATTAACTCATATTATTATTATATAAATTATATTATTATTATAAATACGTAGGCAGAATTGTTTAGACGGGATAGTCCGAGTGAATCATTCGTTAAAAAATATACTTTTCGTTAAAAACAAGTGCATAAATCTAATTTAATTTACGGTAAGATTGTTTATTGATTTTTGTGAAAATTATTGACTTGATTGACATTACAAAAGAAAAAAAAGGGTATGTGTTTTGCTCAGACATTTGTATTTGTTTGAAATTGGAAAGTATATAAAATACTGTTATAAGAATTAAAATAATGCTTCATTCCATGGTGTATGCTGACCTTTAATTTTTTGTATTCGAGTGTTGTTTGATGTACGTTTGAATAAAGGAAGTGATGTAAATCAACCGGAAGTATAACGTTCTATTGAGTGTTTTTTAACGGCAACGGCGAACGCATTGATCTGGACAGCAGTCGCTGAAGTAGAAAGGAAGAAAGTCATTTCTGTACGTTGTTCGGGCACAGAATGGAGCGGTGGAGAAGCCAGATCTGTCTAAGGGCTTGAATGAGGGTTGCTTCATGGTGCATTTGGGCGAGTAGTCCCCCTATTTTGATAATTAAATTTTACAATAAAATATTATATAATCCTTCATTATAGTCAAGTTAGTTCAATGAATGGTTTTAGTTTCAAATAAGGTACCCGATAAGTGCTGCATCCTGCAAATGGGGAGCAGGACATGTGAGATGTGTGTTCAGGTTTCATGCTTCCTCCACGGGCGTACTGATACTCGGCTGGACAGTAGGGGATGAACTCATTTCGGTAGGTAGTGGTCCCGTCTAGTCTTCCTGACGATGGGTCAAAGGTGATGCTTGGTTTCAAAAGTTGTGCAGGTCTGCCGTAACAGCCTTTGAAGTCACCACGATAGGTCGAGCAACCCTCAAAAGGGGAACAGGATGGTGAATATTCGTCTCGAACTTTCATGCTTTCCACGGGTATAATGGGTTTACAGGTGAAGTGTTCTCGGTAGATTGATGTATCTGCCATACGTGCTGATGAAGGGTCAAACGAGGTGGTTGGTTTGAAGCTGGCAGCAGGAGGTCCGTAGCAGCCATTAAATTGAGTCCGATAAAGAGAACAGCCTGCAATACAAAAAATAATAATTAATTTTATTGATAACAATTACTAATTACATACAATATGCCATCATCATTAAGAATGAACCCTTACCATCGAAAGGCTGACATGGTGGTTCATAAGTTTCTCCTCTTTTGACAGGTGGAGTTCTTTCAACGCACAATGCCGGGGTGCAGTCCATTGGACACTGAAAAAAGTCATATTTATTACAATTACCTTTGATTAGCCTAACTGTTAATGAGAATAATTAAAAAATAAGTACCGGACTACACATTGGGACCCTGCAGCAGTCATCCCTTGGATGGTCATTACAGATCCGTCTTGGCGCACAGTTGACAGGTGGCAATGTACAAGTATCCCGTGCAGGCATACAGGAAGTGGAGGTCACGGTACAGGGAGATGATCCAATCAAAGGAAAACGGGCGCTCAAGGGTCGCTGAGATGAAGGACACCCATTACAAATGTCGCTCACCATACAAGGGCTCCAGTTGGAGGCTATCTCCATTGAGCTGTTACACGTGTCAAAGGAGCTGTAGGGGGCCATTCTAACTTCCAGTTGAAACTTAAGTGGTGTCGGTGATAATTAAAAAAACGTAGGGATTCACTAAAATTGCAGTGATAACTGGAGATGGGGGACTTGCAAAATTTCGAAACAATTATGCGTGAGGGTAAGGTTGTTGGTAATTAAAATTAAAAATTGAATTGTTGAGAAGGAACTCTGTAAGGAAAGTGTAAAGAAGGGAAAGAAGATAAGGATAAGGTGCTTGAAAGAGGGTGAAAGGGAAGAAGGGTGAGAAAAAAATGTGAAGGGATGAAAAAAAGTGAAAAGAAGAAAAGTAAACAGGGTGAAATCTATAGTAACTCTGCTTGGTAGCGTGTTGGTTTTAAAAAAATTCAAGAGTCCGCGCCACTGAGCTGCTGCACTCTATGACAACGGATGAATGCATACAAAAGGCATTGTTCATCAAGCAGCGTTGGCGTTGTCTATGCATAATTGGTTGCATGAATAATTAAAAGTTAAAATTTTAATTGTTAGTTACATTTAATGTTTTGCTTAATTTATTTTTGACAACATTGTTCTCTCTCTGTCTGCACTAAACGTGTAGAATGAATGTTTTTTTACGAAGGATTTACACATAGAGTTAATTATCGTATGATAATTAAAGGGGGTTGTTTTCACAAGATAATTTTTTGACATTTATTAGGTTATAATTATTATTATAATTATATTTTTTTGTCTATAGAACTATGTGTTTTGTAATGTACCACCATTTAACTACGAAGACGAGATGAAGATGTTTAAGATTAGTAATTCGGTTTCATTTTTTTATTATTAGTATTATTTTTATTACACTTAAATTGAATAGTTAAAAGTAGTATTTTTGGTTAATTTTAATGGTTCATGAAAGTTCATGAAATGAGCAGTGTTTCAGTTTTGCTCTTAGGTATCATCATCATTATAGAGAGCCAGAGTAACTTTCATTATGTTCATTATCTTCAAACCGGAAGTGACGACGTGTGGAGATAATTGAGATTAGATGATTGTTAGGCTTTAAATTTAATCTATTTGTGTTTTAACATGAGTAGATAGTTTTTTTTTACTAAAAACTAGCATCAGAATAAAATCTTCTTCAAACTAGGATATGTTTTTTTCGGCTTAAACTTTTAATTATAGTTTAAGTTTAGGTGCTGGAATTAATGACCATACTAGTAAAATACGGTGCGAATCTTTATAGAAGAAACTATAATTATTCGAAAAGAAATGAGGCATACGTTGTAAACAAATTAGTCATCATCAAATTTAAATATAGAATGCATGATTTTAGACTACGTTTTACGATCCTTTTTACGATACATTTTACGATCCAATTAATAATGTTTTTTAAAAAATAAATGCAAATAAATACTGTTGAATGCTTGTTAACGGTAATTTGTAACGGTTTATCATTTGCAAACGCCAAAAAAGTACACATCACATACACATACATAAAAATACACTGAATGACGCAGACTATGATTGTGTGAGAGACTGTTAGGTTTGTTATGGAATTTTTTTTAAAGATATATAAGTATATATGTAAGTTACTTAAAACAGCAATTAGTGAGTTGAGTTAACTGGCTACCCTGTACGTTAACATTTTTTTGAGAATACAATATAAAGTGGTAAAGCTACTGCAACAATTATAGTTTTATTTTTCATGTAAACTTTTCCCGGAGGTGTGGAGATAGTTAATGCGATTTTCGACATGAATTTAGAAATAAAATGGTAAATTAACATTTTGAGAGGATGATCTTAAAACCATGTAATGATTTGCTAATTTTATCTTTTTCCTGCTTCTTGACACTGGACGAACTTAAATTATATTTTTATGTACATGGATTTCAGTCTCACTTGGTTCTTATAATTTTATATATAGACCATGTTTGAAAACAGGAGATTTTTTTATATAGAAGACCATCTTAAATAGCACTTTAAATTTAACGACAACTCATTTAAGATACAGACTACTATATATTTCCCTATACACCTGCTTCATAATAATTTTTTTGAGTTTTTTAATGAAAATCTGCATTGGCGCTAATCACTTGATCACTATCCGTCGTATGCTCTGATTCTGCATCTTCCTTCACTTCACCATTTATTCCGTTATCGTGTCCTTTGTTCGGATATGTTGGCGTAACGATAATACTGTCCTCTTGACTGACCATCTTGGTATCTTCAACTTGGTTTATGGAAAGATTTCTTGGCTCGCTTTCCGTTTCTTCAGTGCCACTGGATTCATTACTTTCAGGTTTTGTACATTTGGTCATCAGATTGAATGGTTCCAGGATTTCATCATGGCCTGGTGACTTAGGAACATCATTGTTTTCTGGAGGTGGCTTAATATCATTTTCGAATCGAGGGATTTTTGCTGTAAATCCTGCACTGAGGGGGTTGAGGGGATGATTATGATAAAAGTGAACAATGTCATCCGCCGGAGGTGACGAAGCTTTGCTTCCATATTCCGACGTTGTGCTTTCAGATAACGCCCCTTCATGTGTTAATACAGAACCGTTGGAGTGGTCTTCATAAGAGTCTAAACTTGCAGTGTATTCATAAGAATCTGGAATCTGGCCGGTGGTGGTCATGTTGATTGGTTTCATTTTAGATGAATCACTCCCAGAACCGTTAGTAGAGCTGGCTTTGCTTCCTTTGCTTTTGCGACCACTGGTTTTGTCACGACTTCCGGTACTTCCTTCCCTCCCTTCTCGCCCTTCCTTTCCTCCCTTTCCATGCACTTTGTGTTCAGCCGCGACCGCGTTGCTGATATTGTCCAGCTTTTTCCATTTGGTACGCCTGTTTTGAAACCAAATTTTTACCTGGGAAAAGCAATTCAATTTTTTAAAAATCCATTTAATTGTCATTCTTCTTTGTAGCATTCTGCATAAGCATATTATTTTAATCCTACCTGCGTTTCGGTTACGTTAAGAATTCTAGCCATTTCCGATCGTTCATTACTGGACAAGTACTTTTTCACCTCAAACTTTCGTTCCATTTCATAAATCTGTTTTCCAGTGAAGGTAGTCCGAGCTTTTTTACGTTTCGTGCCTCCACTCTTTGAATCACTTTCTGTGTCAGTGGATCCAGGTGAAGGGGCGCTATCCAGTTGTAGATCCCTTTGATAACTATCCTGACGCCCTTTCCCACTCAAGTCTACGATTAACGCTAAGGGCTGTGCATTTATGTCATCTTCATCCTCCAGACTAGTGTTTGCGTGGCTCCTTTCCTTTGTCTTCTTGATTTTGTTCTTACATTTCGTGTTGGATGACCCTGAATTATATGACACACGGGTTATTTTTACATTTCCAATATATTTTCATAAACAAGTTTACTCCAAAATAATAATCATATAGATGCAATGACTAGGCTAACTAATGGATTTTTAGGGCTGCATGCAATCATTTACAAAATCACGGCATCTTTTCACACTGGTTTCGTGTGGATTTTACTATGCAATTGTTAGCAACTCCCGTTTGCTCTTTCTCTCTATTATTTCACATTAATCATTCATATAATAACTTGTAACTGTGTTTGTGTGGAGTCCACAATTAACAAAGAATAGTTTTCAATGAAAGATGTATGAATTTTCTTTCAATGAGAACAATATTATCTTTTTATTGCAAACTATCTTTCTCCCTATTTTGTATGTATTCCCATGGGAAAGTTGAGGGAAAGTGTGTGAAAAATTATGTGCGATGCACCTGTCTTCTTGTGTCATGTTCGCTCGCATGTAAAAACTTTCTTTGTCCTCATACCTAAATTACCCTCGGTATATACTCAAACATGCACAATTGTTGCCGTGAATTTGTTGTTTTACTAAAACGAATGGAATATCTTTCTTTTGATTGTAAAAGCTCAAATGTGTTAAAATAATATATTATACCATGCAATATGTACAGACGCAACTTCTCAATAGACGAAAAACCAATTTTTCCCCTATATTCAAACCGTTTGAATGCTAAAGGTAGCTTACATTGCTCAAGGGAAAGATTGCTTTGATTCTATTTGCGTTTTTAATTACGGATAAAAGTACATGTCTATACCCTTCAGCTAAAAAGATAATATATTATGTTACTTCCATGCATACATAAAAGAGAACATGCTAACTGGAAATAAAATATGTTGAAAATTAGTTAAATCTTCACTTACAACTTACTCACCTTTCAAATTTCCATTTTTTGTAACGCTTTGTTTAGGCTGTGAGGATTTGAATGTTGGAATAATAACATCATTTGGCAATAGGACGTCAAGTGACGGGTACTTTTCAGAGTTTCCATGAAGCAGCGGTGCGGCAGCTTTCTTATTTGGAGACGGAGACGCTTTGTTGCTGCTGCTGCTACTACTATTCCTACTTTGATTGCTATGGCTACCACTGTTCTTTCGTTTGGCTACTGACAAATTTAAGGGCTCGTCAGATTTCACACTGTCGACAAGGGAGGATCTGGGGAAGGGTATAGACAAGATGGGTATCTCTCCAAATGATGCTGATTTATTTGACGTCGTGTCCATGTCGCTTTCTGTATCCGTATTGATAATGTCTGCTGATTTTCCCCAACTTAAGATATCGTTTATCGTAAATGGAGTTGGCTTTGTGTGCAAGCTTGAGTATTCATGAGCGTGCCAGGAGCCATGCTTAGAACTGTCAGAAGATATAACATCGGCATCGTTTATAGAAGAAGCACCGTTTGTCACCATTTCCTCGTCAGAGGAGGAGCGCCTGTTGACTTGCTTTTGATGCTCGGCTAAAATTGTTTTCTCGGCTATTTCCTCACGCTCAGTAGAAGTAGTAGTTGTAGTAGTTGTAGCGACCACATCCACATCCATAAGATCCACACTGATAACCAGAGTTACTCTTCACTTTCATTTATTTTCATTATTATCTACCAACAAGGACGAAGCACATATACATATAGAGTTTTTGGATCGTTCATTAATAAAGTTATTTGCATGCTTCCCTCAGGGCTTTTATACAGACACGGATATAAATTTTATAGTCACTTCACCATAAACTCGTAATATGATCTCATATGTATATAGTTTTAATCACTTTCACTTACTCATCTACCTACACCACATGACCATCTGGCATTTAATCATGGCCACATCCGTTTTCCTACACACGAAGAATCTGGCAAATCAAGAAAAGAAAAATTTGTAAGGAAGATTCAATATTCCCCATGTATCTCTACTTTGTACAGATTTTACCTCACTTTCATCATCTTGTGAAAGTAACAGTTGCATATTTTCTTGTATTCTGTTAGCTTTACGGTCTCCTAAAACGCTCAGTTACTACTTCAAATTTGTTACGGGCCTGACATCAATCACATCAAAATCCCGATTTTTCAAGAAAAGCGACTATTGAGGGAGATGATATTTAGAAGAAAAAATAACTGGGAAACATTTTGTAGACCTTAATAAAAAACTATCCAGTCAAGTACCACATTCCCCCTTTGCAAGAATATAAAACATTTCATATGAAAAGATGGCATTGTTATTAACTTCTTATGAATGTCTGGAGGGCGTGACAGCACATAATATTATACTACTCTCTTTGTCTGCACAAAATATTATTACCTCATGAAAGTAGAAAGTTTTCGTAATGCATTTCATTTGGAGTAATTAGCTCCGCTTGGAATTGTGATGAGTGTGGTGACATGTATATCCATTATATCTACATGTCTATATAACCGTTTTCGTTTGTCAATCAAATACTTTCACCACGCAGCAGCCAAAAAGACATGACAGCGCCCTGAGTAACAACGCCTCGTTTCTTTATACAAGATCACTTCCTCCTTTCTCTCTCTACAGATTGATTTAAATTTTACAACACGCAAGCTGTCGCATTAACTTTGTTCGTTTTATCATCAAGAGCGGGTGAAAAAGCCTAGGCGTGTAGGTATGCATGTTATTCATTGTCAATAATATTATGCTGAGATGATAACGATGATGATAGTAGTTGTGTGAGTAATATCTCTGTTTCTCCTTCCATCAAACGCATGTCCTTAAAAAAGCAGAGGCTCAACAAAGGAAATCTCAATCTGCCAGCATTTCATTTCATAATACAACCATTTTGTACAAGGGAAAGCACTTCTCTTTGAAGCGTTACTACTGAGGAGAAAGGGATATATAGACAGGGAAATGACAAAAGTGGTGTTTTGTGAGGGATGTTCTTGTGTTGTGTATAAGCTCATCTTTTTTGAGAAAAGGGCTTATTTTCAAATATATATTTTTCCCCGTTGCTATTATTATTTAAAGCTGTATAGCAAATTGAGTGGGAAAGAATGTTGTATATTATGGACAAAGACAAAAACTCATTTCGCAAATAACGAGTACTTTGAACAGGCTTGTTTTTTTATATTATTATTAATCCGATATTTGATACTCTACATGAAAGTATTCTCGTACCAAGAAAATAAAAATATTGTTAGCTCATAATTGCTCAACATTCAGATTATTTCCCTAATCCACTTGTAAGTTTATGGGATTTAGTTTTCTATTGAGTGTGTAATATAGAGATAATACGAAACTTACAAAAGGCGAGCAATGTTTTACATACTCGACCTCCTCTATTCATTCTCCGCTGGCGCGTTCTTCATCTTGGTTCGTGTGTGTACACCGAGTTTGTGTTTCAATTTTTTTTCTCGCGTATGTAAAGTTCTAAACCGGGGAGCTGTGTAAATTTTTTCGCGGAGCGTAGACATACACACAAACACAAAGAAAATGAACGCGTTGTGGTTTCCAGTTTCATACGTCTTGTATATGATAATTGATGCATTGTTTTGTATAAATAATATGCAAACGCAAACCCTTTCTGAATTTTTGAATATTGCATATTAAATCCCAAAATTCCTGCATTCTCTTTTGGCTATGCCTACTACCTTGTGGAAATTTAGTACTTATTCGTGATATTATGTATGTTTCTGCATTTCACATCTATAATTTGGATCATGAGTCTATTTTTAAATAAAAAATTAAATAAAGATTCCAGAGTGATATCATTTACTCATTTTATATCAGTGACGTATTTTCTGCTGGAATTTATGATGTTCTATGAAAGTAATGAGAAAAGCACACTAGAAGCAAATTTTTTAATTGTTCATTTACATTGCATTATGAATATACACACAAGCTACTGGTGTAATTATGAATCTATTTTAATCGCTAACTATTTTTATACTACGAATGATACATATATATTTAAAATGTTATTACCATGCCATGAAATTAAGTTTTCCTGAACGGCTGTCGATATAGCAAAATGTCCTTCACACGACGAGCTGGTCCTGGTCTGTCCATTAAAAAAGGCTTTTAATTTAATCAAACGCATCACACCGTCACTTGACACAGACAACCGTATCACTTGGATTGTGCTCTACACGATAAAACGTTATCTCTCCAACTTGAAGTCATTCTTTCAAGCAAGCCAGCAAGCAAGGTAGACTACAGATCTCAGGATTTCAGCCAGCGAACACAGTTTTTAGTGCGAAACATGGGCTATTTTAGAGCAATTTCATAAAAGGCTGCTTACTGCAGTGCTAAAGGAAAGACACTACTCACTTTTCAAAGGAGAACAACAGACGACACACACTTCTCTCAAGAAAGAAAAAAAAATTTCTTTGTGTGTGACTGCAGTTTACGGCGACGAAGATGGTTTGGCGTGTATGTTATTAGCTGGCTAGTTTGAGATCACACAAAAAGAGTGAGTGAGATGATGGGATCTTGTTCCCTTGCGAGATGCAGATGTAACACTGATAGCTGTACAGATATGAAGCTACTTAATACTAATATTGTCATGTCCATACACTCACTTGCAGTCACAAAATTTTGGTGTGGAAGAAGCAACCATGCGAATCTTTTCTCTCGCCTTTGTCCTCGCAGTTAAAAAGGGAATCAGGCTGAGAGGCTGCCACTGATGACGATGATGATAGCGATAAACGATGAAACAAACAGAGTGAGAGAGGAGGACGACGAAGAAGCAGTGAAGGATTTTGCTGCATCGCTTACACTTCTTGTGTCTATATAGAAGAGTGTGAGTGTGTGTAAGCTGGAAACTGATGTATTACATCATCAACTTATATGTCAAAGATAGCGATGAAATTGCCCTCCTCCGCCTCCTCTTATTCTTACGTTCTTAAAAAGGAATTCCGACGCGAACATGTAAACTCTTGGTGAGTGAGTAGTGGTGTGAGAGAGAGCGTGTGTGTCTATAATAATAATAATAATATGTCTGTATCTTTTTCCGTTTATATCTGCAACTGAATGCTGAAAAGTTGAATGTGGCTGCTGCTGCTGCTGCTGGAAGGAAACAGAATGAAGAGCCGTCCTGTAACCCGTGTACTCACCACTGCTGCTGGTGGAAAGAGAGTGAGAGCTCTGGAAAGAGTTGCTGCTTCTCTGTATTTCCACAGACTCCCACCACCGCCGCCACTACTACTGCCACTGCTGCCGTTAAACTTTTGAAAGAACTATTGTTGCTGTTTCTGCTGCCGCTGCATCTAGTGATCTACTTTACTCTTCTCTCTCTACTCTTCTTTCTCTTTTCTCTCTCTCTCTCTCTCTCCCCGTGTCTGTCATGAGCTAAGCAAAAGTAAATCAGCGGTAAGTGGTATGATAGGTTTCCATAATGCAGTTATAAGCAGTTACTAGGATGGGAAAGGCCTTTGTAAAAATCCGAGAAACTATTTTATTTGAGGGTCTATCTGTTTTTCCTGCTATGTGTGCCCCTTGTTTCTTTCTTTCTTTCTCCTCTATGCACACTCTGCTCAGCCGTCGTACTTTACTATACACCGAAAAGCCCGACTCTTCTGGTGTGACTAAATAGGTATATACGCACATAAAGAGCAGAGAAGAGAGAATGATCTCCTGCTTTGGTCTTTCTTTCTGACTCAATGTGAATATAAGCTTCCCATCCTATCTCCCTCTTTCCTAAGCAATTAATGAGCACACGTTCAATGCAATGATGTAGAGTGGAGAGAAACGAGAGAGAGAGAATCTCTCTCCTTCTGTGTGTTATGTTATCGTTGTCTCTTCGGAATGGTATTTAACACTCACTTGGTCCGCTCTATAACGTACAAAGCTGAACTGTGGGTCATTAATGCTTGTTATTCACTTGAGAAACTTTCCGGAGTATATCTTGCAAACATCACGTACATATTCCTTGTCTATTTTATATACTCTTCTCTGTGTCTCCCTAAGAACTTGCTCAAGTACTTCTTATATCTAATATCCCTATTTTCTTCTTGTCTTCTATGTCTCTTCTCTTTTACACGCAGTTTTCCTGGGCTTTGTTATTTTATGCTTCCTTGTTGGTTTCCAACAAGATTAACCCTTCGTATTCATTTTACGACTATGTAAATTCATTCTTAGTATGCATAACAACATAAAAACGCTTTAAGACAAATGGCATTTTAATACGTGGTGAAAATGGCTGAAATTTTTACGATTCAAGGAAAAAAATATTTTTGTGCTGAGGAGCAGCGGCATTTGGATTCAAGGAGGCATAAAAAAAGACTTGGTCTGGCTCTCTCAAAGAACACCCAAAACAGCTAACTTTTCCCCTACAGAAATCATTGAGACGTTATGCGTATATTATTATATGCGTTGTTGTTGAAGAAGAAGTAGAACCACCACGTGGTTGGCTTCTTTTTTGGGAACATAGAAAATTGAGTTTATTTATTGTCACATAAGCACACTAATAAAGCGAAGCCTTATATAGCCGCATGTCTTTTGAATGATACTTAATGGGAATACTTTTATTTTGGATTTACAGCCAAGTGTGTTTACATTTGTAGCGCTTTTAAGTACATAGTGGATGATCGCAGCAGTCATCACCTAATACTAATGTGTTTTCAGAAGAAAAGCTACAAACGCTTTCGGTGCAAAAAAAACCGAAAGGAGAGTGAAGTGAGAGAGAGAGAGAGATATAGTAGGGGTATTGCACAAAAGGTTTCCCTGTGTTCCCTAAGGAGTCTTCAATAAATTACTTTGTGCAATGATCTAACTGAATAAGTTGTAGCGGAACGGAATTGTAGCACACAGATATATGTATATAAACTACTTTTACTGGAGAAACACAAAGGACCAAAGTTGGGTTTTAATGCTTGTTTCCTGTGTGCATAGGTAGACTTACTGTTATATTTTTTTTGCCTGGAAAGCTGACGACGAGAGGATGATGATGGTGACGATGATGATGCGAGATTCTGTTGTTCTTCGGCGAGTTTGTATTTTTGGGATGGGGACCATATATGTGTGTATAACATGCTTATATTATGGTTACTCGACAATGATGAAAATCGTACTGGTAGGGAAAAGGGAAGGGAAAAAAAGTGATGCAGTTGTTACTTCATATCATGCCATTCGATTTCATCGGTTGGTAAGTCGGTTGACCTGGTTGTCTACTACGACGAGGACGACTATTCCTGTTGTTACAGCTGCACATACTCTACCAGTTAGTAAAAGTGAGTACGCGTATATTAGAGTAGAGGAAAAAGAAGAAAACTTTTTGGTTACTATTTAAACTGAAGTTTTCTGTGTGTACGAGAGAGAGAGAGAATAAGAGAGAGAGAGAGAGTGAACGTGGTTGATCCTCGCTCTGGCACATTTCTCCCTTGTAAAGAGAAATAGAAAGCCCAAAGGAACAAGATGGTAAAGTTACTGGAAAGTTGGTTGATGATGAGTGGAATATCTCCATTTACTCTGAATAATAATAATATGATACTCTATTTGTTTTGAGGCTAACTTGAAACTAGAAGTCAGAGAAGGAGAAACCAATGAACTTGAATGGAGTATAAGTGAACAAAAAGTGGAGGGAGAAGTGATTAGAGGGAGAGAGAGAAACCTTTTATATGTCTATTTACGTCCATAAAGTATTATTTGTGTTGTACAACTTTATATTTGCATTCATACACGTACGCACCCCTTATAACATATTTTCTGGTATATATAGTCAATATTTTATAACGGCTTGCTCTTTGATGTTCTTGTTGTCGTCCTTCTTCACTTTCGCGTAATGCGGATTTGAAAAAAAAATAGTTTGATTCCATTTCTGCGTTTACTAACAAACACCTATATATTTATGTACCTATGCACCTATATATGTATAGTAATATAAATTATATTGCTTATTTCTCAGATTCTAAAGAGTTGTCACAATGACTACTTGGAATTTGTAATTTAGAATATTGAAGGAATTAATTTAGTGAAGATTGTTATTTACATGTCATGTAGTCTTGCTCAGCTTGTTTGTGATGTGTAAGCGTTTGGGGGTAAATTGAGTCAGCAAGGAAGAAGTAGCCGTCTATTGTAATCCCGACTCTTGTAATATCAACAAAGGCTTTACGTAGGCACGCTATATTCTCTGCTCTGCTGCACGCTCGGCATGGGCATTGACAAGTGTAAAAACGATTCAACTCCAAAGTATTAATAAAGCCGAGCAAAAAAGCTGAAATTTGGAAGGGTGGGGATTCCTCTCATTTCCTTTATGAATCAACCATTTGCGCCAATGAGTCAAATCGAATTTTGATAAATCTTTATTCATCGGAGATCATCATTCCGTATGCTACATTTTATACATCTGTACTCTCTTTCTCTGCATATATATATGTGGATGATTGCAATGACATGTACGCATAATCATATAATATAAACTTGTGTACTTGTTAGCACGTATAATTATGAATAAAATGCTTTACGTTTTCACGTTCTTTGCAAGAATGAATCAATATAATGAGCATGATTTTGATCATATCGCTTGGGTACAGTCACTGCCTTTAATTGGCCAGTTTATCCACATCTGTTGTGCATGCAGTGAATACATGCTAGTAGCGAATGATGTATTTCGTGTGACTCTCTGCAAGCACTAACGACATCAATTGTTAATGTAATAAAAACGAGCGCCCTGACAAACCGGGATTTTACCCGGGTGCAGGTCAGAAGAGGTATAGAATTGAGAACGTGTTTAGCGAAGCAAATTGTAAGTGGACATTGAACGATGAAATTCACATGTAAACCTTTAATTAACCCATGTAAAGACATTATGGCACATTAAATACATGGTATTATACATGAAGAAAATACAAAGTAATTTGACAACCTGTACAAAAATATACACCAAAGAGTAATTATGAAACGGAGAATATTTTCTCTTCAAAATATTTTTTCAAGTATGATTCAAAATACATACTAGCAATATTTTTAACTTTTGTAAATCAATTTAACCCATATCAGATTTATTAGGTCGCGTCAACTAATGAGGATTCGCCATTATATCAAGTTTGATTAGTCAATTTTATGACTTGTTTATGACAATGAATGATCGAATAGAATCGAATAAACGGTTAGAAACATTTTTTATGCTTAAATAGTAATTATTTTTGTATCTCTCTGTTTTCCCAAATGTAATATGTTTACATTAAAACGTACATGAATGCATTTTAATTTGCAAAAGTTAGATATTTTCTTCCCATTAAAAATGTATCCAACAAAAAGGCAATAATAATAAGGAAAAAAATAATAATTAGCAGTGTTTTTATGTTTATCAATGCAAATTAATGATTACCCATTTGCTTTTGTGTATTTTGATGTGTCCACGGATCTCCATATATGTGTTCACCCTTTTTATATGTGTTGTTGCCCATATCACTGAGATATAAAAGTTCCAACAACCATTATTTTTATTAACGAATTAAGTATCAAGAGAGTGAGCTGTAAAGGGCAAAGCGCAACATTAAATTGGTGGATGCTTTGCCGAGAAATTGAATTAGAGGGAGTACAACTTCAACTTTTAGAAAAGAGAGGATACTCACAAGGTGTTAAGCGTGCACGCAAACTTTCTTTTATTGTAATACTTGCTTGTAACTACTACTACTGCGTTACAAAAAGACTACTACTTCTTCCCTGACTGTGAGTTAATACGACAGGCATACCACCGCGATTTCGAAAGCCATAACGAATATGCATTTGATAGTGACTGGAGAGAGAGAAAGGCAAGAGGGAGAGAATAAGAGAGAGAGACAGAGAGAAAAAGGGAAGACCGAATGTGTATAAATATTATACCGACCGAATAGCAAATTTCACGTTTATACTACTCGCTCGCCAACAACATGATCTTTCTTTCTTTCCTTTTCTCTCTCTCTCTCTCTTTCTCATATCTCAGTTTCAACAACAAGGTACACACGCATATAGAGGGTAATTGAGAGCAAAACTGGCAATCTGGCACATAGTTGTGAAGCAAATCAAGGTACATAATAATGTACAAAGGAAAGTAAGTGGAAGACTTGTAGGCACTTACATCCTGACAGATTAAAATCAAACCACGAAAGCAAGCAGCTTAAGCTGTGTTCCCGTAACTGTATGTATGTGTGTGTACATATTACACAGTTGTACTCAAACTCTACTCACTAAAGTTGTACCAGAGAAGAAGCAGAGGGAAAGGCAGGCAGGCAGGCAGAGAGACAGACTCACTAGGCTTTTGTTAATGTTGGAGGAAGAATGACGACAAGACAGAGAGCGTGAGTGTGTGAGAGTGAGAGAAAATGCTATCTACATGAAATACTGTCTCAAAACTCTCAAGCTTTTCCCATTGCATCACAAAAACCCGAACTCTAGCATAGTTTCTCTTTCCCTCTCTGTCTGATATACTACACAGAAGACTTTGATACATAATGTAAATCATACTTCGAAGTTTTTTTGGCTGGTGCAGCTAATAGGGAGGGGAATACATGCGCTTGTAAATAACCATAACGATTGTTATAATACTAATGGCTATATTACACAGTGGTGCATTTAAAAATATTACATCTCTCTCTCTTTCCTCTCGGTTGTTTGCTGCCTTTTTCGATGATGATGATGACGGTGATATTGATGAGCATAATGTAACAGAGGCCCATTTTGTTGCTAGGTTGACTAAGCCTTCTTTCACAGGGAAGGAGCAGACATCACATCTCTCTCTCTCTTGAAATGCCCGTCATCATCATATATAGCCAAGCCATGATGATGAAGATGAACCCTGATGGAAAGCAAAAAGCTTAAAGAGAAGAACAAAACCATTCAATTATTAATACGATGAGGGGCCCACTCACTACTGATGCTCTTCTTTTTTTCTCTCTTTTTTTATGTTGCACAACAAGGAGACGAGAGAGGAGAAATATAAAATGAATGTAGATATTGACTGACGGGAGGAACGATTTTCGGAACGAGAGTGAGTGACTAATGCTACATTTTTATGACGAGGCAAAAAAATAATGGTACACTCTCATTACACATGATTTATCCTTCCATCTCCTATTTTTAAATTGCTACTTCTCCCAGATATGGACAGGGAAAGATAGAGAGGCCTTGTATGTGCTAGAGTGAATGCATAATTACTACCGTGAAAAGAGATGACAATTAGTTCTGCTAGTAAAAAAACGCTGTAAAACTTTGTGCTATTAAACCTTTCGTTTATTTAGTTTTTTCCTCTTCTCCAACTGTGGTGAATTTTAGGAGAGAGAAATATTACAAGGAGAATATTATTACAAAAAGGTAACTTTGATGTTAGCTCTCTGCATTTATTTCACTGTGGAATTAACAAGAATTAAAGAAATGAAATATGAAATAGGTTTGGAAAAACATTTATCGATTCGAAAAGGGGCATAAAAGGAAAATGATATATCTGAAAAGACTCGGCTCTCCTTCTCTCTGTGAGATTCCGTCGATATTTGTGCGACGAATGATAATGATAAATATGAATGCTTAATAGGGATGAAAAATAATCGATAATGAAAAGAGATCACCGTATGTATGTAGATATAATCATTCAATTACAAGCAAGCTGTAGTAGTAACAGATCGACGCAATCGAAACCCAGCAAGTGTATCCAAAAAGATTCCCATGGCAAACAGCTTGTTCCTTCTAGTGATTCATTATTGCGTCGCTTATGACTTAATAAGAGAGCTACTTCATACTCATACTCTCTCTGGCATATAGTCTGAGACCAAGCCTTAGCACCGGAGTTGGAGAGAGAAAGAGACAGAGAAAAGGAAGGAGAGAGAGAGAGGATAAAGGATATGAGCTACGGGAGGAGGAAAAACATGGTGCTGAACCACAGCATCACTTAGTAAATCATAAAGGGTGAAACTCGTCTCCTTTCATAGAATTTCATCCGTCTGTTAGTTACGAAATTTAGCACAGAAATGCCTGAAAGAGCAACACGAGAACGACAAGCATCCTGGATAGAAGAACTACTACTCCTGGCAGTAGTGGTGGTGGTGGTATTATAAGTGGATGGAGAAAGACCAACGAAAGAGAGAAAGACGGAGAAGAATAAGAAAGAATAAAGAAATGGGTGATTAATAGGAAAAGAGAAAGAGAGTAGAGGCGAAAGGGAAGTTACAATGACGACGAGGACGTTCCTATATGGAATCTTTCTTTCTTTTTGCTCTTCTTCTTCTCCACATGCATCGCTTGTTGTCTTCTTCATCTCGCTTTCCTTTGTCTACTTAAGCTTGTATCCACACATACACCGAGCGTTCTAATGTTATGATGTGTTGAATGTGTACTTCTGCTTCTGCCTCTCGCACACACACACATACATACAACCTCCGCTACAAAACGGCGACGGAATCGTTACAATCCACCGAATTGAGATGAAGGTATATATATTTATATGTAATGGAAAAAGGCATGATAGTTTTTGTATGAGAAAGTCGTTTCTCAATTGTACTCTCGCTTGTACAAAACATCTTGCTGTGATGATGTTGACGACGACGAGGACGATGATGATGGGAAATGCTTACGTAAAATATATATACAAATGGGAGGGGGCATCTCTACAATCATCAGTGTAGTTAATGTGTATATCATCATCTCTCTTGTCTACCTCAATGTGAAAACACAGTCCCCTGACTGAATCAAGCAGGAATGGTAAAGTATATAGTAGCAAGTAGTTGTTGTGGGAGTCGCATCAGCAGCAGAAGAGTGAATAGCTAGGGTAACTAGTAGAAACAGTTTTGTAGAGAGAGAGAGAGAGAGAAAGATAGTGGAAGTATTGATTTATGGTTAGCAGCAAGCAGCACCACAATACATGCTGGTAAAATGGGAAAAGAGAGAGAGAAAGAGTAGCTATATGTATCCATCCAAAGTGCATTGAATGAAACCTATTAGGGAATCTAAAAGTCAGCGAAAATGTGTGTTCCCCTTCTTCATCTTCTTCCACTTCCACTGCTGCTTCTGCTGCTTTATCCCTAAGCAACGGGAAATAGAGAAAAAGGAGAAAGAAGTATAAGCTTTAGTGCTACTTACTTTTCCTCCGTTTCTCTGTTGCTGCTGCTTTACTGCTGCTGCTGCTTTTTATTGTGAATGTGATGTGATTGTGATCATGGATGATATTATAACGGTGTACTTGTTAGCTCACAAGCGTCTCTAATTTTGCTCTCTAGTGCGTTTCACTATCTTTCCTACTTTTCTGCCATCCCATCATCGTTTTCATCATCACAAGAGTATCTCATTAAAAGGAGCTGTCGCTCCCCATTCAGGCCTTTTATTTCTTCCTTATGCTATATATAGCTGGTTTTCATGGATGTGGAAATAGTTGTTTGAGTGTGTGTGTCGTCGTCGTATGTCATTGGAATAGATGAACGTTTCGTCGTTCGGGAGATGTGGATGATGATGGGAGCGTAGCCAGTTTACAACCGCAGCAATCACTCAACTGATAATCTATGGAGTTGAATGGGCAATGAACAAGCTTTGTTGCTTCGTTATTACAAAAGATGGACAGGGAGAGAGAGAGAGCGAGTGAAAAAATGCTGGGAAATGATCCTCTTGTTGGTTATAATATTATGGCCATTATTATTTTTAGGTGGGCTATATAATATAATATGCATGTTATATTACCAGTTTGGATTTTGTGGTGTGACATGGCAACATGGATGTACATGACATGAACATAAACGGTAAAAATTGCTTCATTGGTTGGATGAGACGATAACGATCACTTTTAGCTGCGTAATAACGAATCATTAAAATGGAAGTTTTTGAATACTTATATGTACATAGGTAATAGTACACTTGTAATATTAGTTTAAATAACCAAGTAACTAATGTGATCATAATGATCGTTGCCATGTCATAATATATTTAAAGATTTAATATGTAGATTATTAATGATTTTGAACATATTGAAAATATTGAAGATCATATTTATTGATAAAAGGGATTTAGTTCTGAAATGTGATCCATCAAATATGGCTTGTTTCTACTTTAATTTCACGTGTGATGATTTAAACTTTCTTTCTGCTGCTTCAGTTGTAAGATTCAGGTTACGAATAAATGAACAAAATATGTAGTAATCTGGCCTTTGACAGTATTTTCAGATCCTGAAAAGGATAGTTTATAGTATGGTCATTATTAGCTTAACTGTTTGGCAAGATCTTTCGGTTCTGTCGAGATTCACAATGACACAAAGCATAAAATAACCACGAAGCCACAATCATCAGTTTATTTGATATTTTCACACTGTTGTTTTATTCCAAATTGCTTTCGTGAATTTCCATTCTATTTTTCCTACATGACATTGATGGCATCAGGGCAGAATAGAAAATGCACACATTTTTATAAGCAAACAGTGTGTGAGCTAAGCGGTACGTGAGCTGAAGAGAAATCCGAAACCCGTAGAAATGCATGGTTTTCCTTTTTTCTTGTTTGTCTTTTCGTAAGTGGACTATCAGTTACGTGGGTGTGTGGATGGATGGATGGAATGAAAAACTGGGGCACATCGAGTTGCAAAACCCTCATCTTTTGCATTATTTAATGGAACCGTTTCACTTTTGTTGAGCTTGACAATTTTTTACAGGGTAAAGTTTGGATTATCACTGCAGCAACTTTTCAGTTACAATTCGCTGTTTTGTTTTTATAAAAATGCTAAAATTCCTTTATACTCATTTTATATGTAAATATGCATACCAAAGAATCATACAATTTGTATCATATACAGTAATTTGTTCGCAGGATTTATTCACTATTTATCGCTGTATTTTTGCCAAACTTGAAAATTCTTTATCCCACCAGTTGGATGAAGTATATTATATTATTAGTAGTAGTATTTATTCTTGATTTTACAGATTGAAATTATCTTGCTAACAGACTTGGAATGTCGGCAGTGATAAAGAGTCAAAACTGTTATATTATATTATTCCAACGAGTAGAATATTTCGGTTGCTACTGCTGTAGAAAAGATCAGTGGAGATGCTTTCATCAATTAGCTGTACTCACCTGTGCTGCTTAATAATATTATGCGGTTCGCCAACTGGAGCAGAAGGAATCCTTACATCCTGTCACAAATGAACTCGTAATATCCACTATGAGCAGCAAGCTAGCTAGCCCGTATTATAGCATTTTCTTGTTTCACGAAACTAAGATACATAACATGATGGAAAGTATGATCCGTATCGTATACATAATATGTATATCTGAACAATAAAGAAATATCAGTTTCTGAATCATTTATCATTATCTTGGGAGGCAGTTGGTAAATTTCTCTGCTTGAATTCTTTCCTCATGCTACTATATATGTACATGTATAAAGTATGTATGTCAATTTTTATTATAATTTACTTGTTTTAATGCCATTCCTTCAAGTTAGACCATTTAATTGGAAATATTATTCAAGAGTTAAAATTTATCCATACAATGAAATTATGCATTTATTGTTGTATGTTTCAGGTAATGTAAAGTTTAACTCTTGATGTCATAAATGTTTCAATCTATTTTTGTGGCTTCGTCAATACCTGCGTAAATGTTTCAGTTAGTTTTATATAATACTATAATTTACACTTGAAGTTTCTCCATCTAAAAATAACGATCTTATTTATGTATTATTGTTTAAATATCTCATTCACAAACTGTTTTAATTTCATGGTTTATAATTGGGAAGCGGTTCTGTTTTTGGGAAGATGACAACGTTTTTAAACGATGTTTGGTCCATCTTCGTGGTATGACAAGGAACAATGGAGTATGCAACTCCATCTTTCAACAGACAAGTTTCAAAAGTGAATTGACTCTGAAAAGGGAAGGTTTTCAGGTGTAGAGCGAGTTTCGTGTCGAAAATAGTGTTTTCATAACAAATCGACTACGCTGATTCAAAATTCAAAGTTAGTTTTTTGTAAAAATGAAATTTTATTTCCCTCTTTAAACACATGCATTTTTAAGTTGAAAGGTTACGGGTAGAAATTGTTGGTAGGTGGAATTGAATTTAGTCAATTTTAATGCGTAGATTTCGAATCTCAAGTCAAAATTTGAGTTACTTCAAAATAAAGCATAAAATTGAAACATGCTGGACAAAAGAAGCTTTTCTGATAAAAACCGACATCGGAATTGCAATCTACGCCATAAAATTAGTTATTTTCGATATTTTATGTTGATAGTTGTAGTAAACGAAAAATTACGATTGTCACCCTAGAACGTTCCCTTATAAGTTTTACAAAAAATTAACTTCGAATTTGGAATCAGCATGGTCGATTTGGTATAAAACTACTATTTTCAACACGAAACTCACTCTACACCTGAAAATATTCCCTTTTGAGTACCAAATATAAAGGGACAAGTTAATACAACATTTTCTAAAGTGATACGCGAGACCCCGTGCAGATTGCAGCCGTACTCTAAATACTCACAAGCATGTGGCATTGTAATGGTTTCTCCTTTCTCCGTCAGATAGTGAAAATGGGATTATTTTAGAACGCAGTACTAAATAGGACATGCCTTTACGTATCATTTGAGATACCAAACTTGATGCATAATATATTTCAATATAAAACGTTATTATATTGCATTAAGATGTAGTTATGTATGTAGGTACATATTATATTACATTATTACCTGATATTAAGAACAAATCAGTCAAAACTTTTATTCAATTATAAATCAAAAAAATATATAAAATCACACTTTAGTTTTCGAAGAACTTGTCAGTATTTTGATTTTGGAATATAAATGATATAAAAAACCATGAATGGTAGAGTTTAAAAAGATATTGATCTAAATCAATTTATTTAGCATTTCAAGAAATCAAATTTGATTAGGTTTTCATGAACTTTTAGATGATATATATTTTTACAACGCAATGACTAAGGTGATACATGTATGTAAAGATGGGTGAGGCCGGGTTTTCATAATATGAAATAGGTATGTTATATGCAAAATTTGAAGCCAACAGAGAGTGATAATGAACGGTTTTTTTCTTGCAATTGAGTTCAGTAAAGAGTCGCGTTGAAAAATTTATTTTCTTTTTATGTATGTACATTGACAAAATGTGGGTCCATTTCTTCTACCAACCATTCTACATGAGTTAGATTTTTTCTATTCTAATGTCCCATTTTAGGGACACTAAATATTACATATTAAATGTGTTTCAGTCCTCAATCAGGCCTGACTTCAGAAGATCATTTGTATCTGTTGAAAGCTATTGCTCCTCATCGCGAGGTTAAAATACTATCGTTAAGGTA
Source organism: Coecobrya sp. COE2 (assembly GCA_027743765.1). NCBI lineage: Eukaryota > Metazoa > Arthropoda > Collembola > Entomobryomorpha > Entomobryidae > Coecobrya > Coecobrya sp. COE2. Next base: position 27,501 of record JAHZMV010007107.1, read on the forward strand.
TACTAAAAGTATACCTATCTATTGCAAAAAATCTTTTGCTAGACTACCAGTTTTTTTCGCATAAATAGTTTTCAACGTTTATAAATATTTTATTTTCGGTTTAAAAAGAATCTTTCGCTTTGGGCCGTCATTGGTTTCTACGGTCAGTGTTGAGGGAGGAAGATGGTCTTTCGGGCTGCTCTTGAATTTCCACTTGGGGAATGTCGCGGAGAAACGTCATGAAATCTGACGGCGACCTTTGAATGTCAGGGATAACGGGGAAATTTGGTGGAGGAGTATGACAACACTCCGAGCATTCTGCCTTCCGTAGTTTCTCCAGCTGAAGAAAAAATATGAGTTAACACACTTTGTAATATCTTTAATTTGCTTGAATAACTATACTTTGTTTTTTTTATTCCTGAATGTTAATTTTAATTTGTGGTTACCTCTATCAAATATTCGACTGCTGACACCAGATTACGGCAATTGACATGCCCATCTTTCGGCAAACCGGGGGAATTGGCTGTCGTTGATCTTTTGCCTTTTACCCATTCCCTTGTAAAGGTAATCTATTAAAACCCAATAAAATCAATAAATTACTTGCTAACAAAAAATTGACCTTCTAATGTATGCCTACTTGGGCAAAATAATTTAATGCACAACACAACACACTACTTTACCTGAGCTAGGGAAGCTGATACAAAGACGAGAAGTAAGAAGAACGGAATAATTTTCATTTTGGCGACTATTTTTTTCTATCACAGCAGCTACAGCTAAACGATAAATAAAATGTGCCAGACTTTCCTCTCGTCTTGGATCAAATTCCCAGATAAGAAGAAACTTTTTTCCTGTTTTCTCTCACCACCACTGATGTTACGATAAGACGAAGTTCAAGTGACAACTGGATCTCCTTCCCGGGATGCTTTTATACTAGTCTCCAGTTCTGTTTTGATCTTGCAGAATTCCACGGAAGTGTGGGTTTTGACTTTTTAAAATCATGGAATGTTCTCTAGTAATAAGGCAATATGAAAACATGTTTTTTATAAAAGAAAGGAAGTATCATTTCGCATCTTAAATTATTCAGCAGACATTATTTTAATCCAGGTGTTTTGACTCTTGACTCTGAAGGCGTAAACGACAGCTCTCGTAACAAGACTTTTTTACTCCGCGAGTATCACCTTTTCCATACCACCGCAGGCAACACTCTCCTTGATTATTGGTATTCACTTTTAGTATTTCCTTCAAGAAAACTAGTGAATATATATGTTTTGATGTTTTGAGATTAGAGGCCATTTTATTTTAATATCAAAACATGATTAGAATTAACTCCTATATCATCCTACAAATAACCTCTAGAAAAAAAAACCGTCCTGTCAAATGTCATACATCAGAGAGATTGCATGCATGAGATGCGTGTTGGGATTACACCACCGTAGCTAGATTTGCATAACGGTCTCATAACGGTCTCGGAATCTCCAAAGTCCAAAACGGATTCAAGGAACAAACAAGCAACGTTTCCCAGAGGAATTCAATTATGGGGGCGATTTGAGATGACTAGAATAAACTACATAAATGATTTCGGATGAGTCTTCCTGTGTGACGCAAATTTTTAATGAATTCTACGTGTACGCAAAATTATCTTTAAAATGACACCTTCCTGCTTCCTACACAATATTATGTACGATGATGGCTATTTATATAATTTTTGCTTCATTGCCTTTGACATTTGTCAGTTTCGCATCTCTACCTACCTGAGTATTTGGAACATTTGACCTGAAAGTTGTAATCCGAAAACTTTTCCATTAAGTCATGAAACACCTTTTGAATTGAGGACATAGTATATAATACATGAAAAAAAACCAAGATTATTTGAAAGCATCCCATAGTATGGTTACAGATAAGCTCTTATTTCCAAACTGGAATACACATTGATTTTTTTGTATCAGTCAGTAGGAGAGTAGGATCGATACGCAATGCTATCATGTTACTTATGGTGAGCCTCATATCTCACAACAACAAACAATACCTTGTTAAGTTTGAGTTTTAAAGCCGTTTCTGCTTCCCATATGCGTTGATGATAACTGTTTGAGTGAAATGGCTCTCGTAAAGTCAATGAATTGAAGAAGGTGAGAAAGATCATTCATTTCCATTGAACAAGACAAATTGAGTTCATTGCTGCCGTTTGAGAGTAAAAGATGAAATCATTCTAGTGTAAAATCGATCTTTTCACAAAAACGGTGGTGTATTCATGTTCCCCTTTTGTCACTCTTTTATGACTCGTGCTATTAGTCTTGAAGAAACATGAGATCCTTCCAATTCCGAAAATGTTTTCATCATCATCGTCATCGTTGCATCGTCCATAGAAAAATAAGCAGATGGTCTTTTGCCTTTCCTTTGTACACTCTCATTTATTGCCATTTAAACATCTCAAAAGAAGTGAAATGGAAGCATGAACTGAAATGATTTTTTTGTTGATCTCTGCAGCGTTACTATCTGTGAAAGCAATATCATCAATGAGCACACAAAGGTCAGTTTGGTAGCTAATAAGGTATTTAGCAAAGGTGAAGAATGCACAACAAAAATGCCTACGGTTACTTCAAGTGAACAAGATGCTTTTGTGGCCTCCACTAAATACCCACTGCTTGAATTATTTATCCACTATTTAAAAAGTCTATTATTATAGGTTACGCACAACATGTCTTGAAGAACACGTGTGTGTGCTATTCTATGCTTTTACTTCCAATTTGTCATTTTTACAGATACAATTGTCCATTTCTTCAAAATGTTAAGTTTAAATGGCTCACTGGAGCCTTAATTCATAATACTATACGAAGAATGTTCTAATGGAGAACGTGCTACTGGAAAGTGTAGTACCACAGAATATTATTTTGCAGCTGGAATTGGGCTACATTTTTGGTACGTGGATGATTACCTATTGAAAATTTCTTAAACAGATTTTTCTTCTTCAAGTTATTGAGCACCTTTCATTTTATTACAATAAAGTGTATCAAAAGTTGATGAAAAATGGAAAGAAAATGTAAAATTTTTGGCTATTAAAAAGCATAGTTTATTTATTACCGTATTTTCCAGCATATAAAAGCATTTTGTCGTGTCATACTGTGCGCACATTATGTACATATTTTTATTGTCAATTGAGTAAGATTGTGATAAACTCTGCAGTAAAAAGTACCTTTGGCTCTGCCGGATTCTCCTCATCAACAACTGTATATTATAGTCATGCTTTAAAGTCAAGGTTGTTGCTGATACTTTGAAAAGCGTGTGTTATTTTTATACCCGAAAAGAGCTGATGTGAATTCCTAAAGCTGAAAATCATAGGGAGCAGGTTGTGCAGCAGCAGCACTGGTGGTGTGCAAGCCAGGGAGAATGAGGTTAAACAAACATTAAGCTCTCTGCCATTCTAATGACTTGAAGGTGTGTTGTATCTATCTTTTCTACTAATACTTACGAAAGATATTTTTAATTAAGAATATAACAGCTTTCCAGCAATTTGCAGTTCATTTGAAATTAGTGTTTGATGAGTTGGATAATGCAGGGGAATATATAAAACGTAGCGGAACAATTATGCCCAACAACTAGGAAAGCAATGATGGCTTCTCTAAATACTTATAGCTTTCTTCTTCTTCTTGGTTGGCTAAGCTCATTGTATTTTCGTTACAAAGCGTTTCCGCAGTGCATAAATATTTTGGTATATCTATGGATGTGGTTGTGGTTACACGATCTCGTCTTCTGGCTCTTCTATGGTGATGGTAAAAAATATTCAGGTCCATATTCTTTCCGCTGCTAATAAATAAAATGATTTTGAGTTGTGCTAAGGCAAACATGGTCTTCAATTTGAACAACCAGGGAGACAGAGAGAAAACGGGTACAACAGAATATCTTTTTAGTCATCATGATCATCATTTTGGTAAAAAGGCGTTTCGTGTAGAAGAGCCATTGGGAGAATAAGGGCGACGACTATAGAGATGTGTGTGGTGGTGGTATGTATATCGCACATTAGTTGCTTATCATCATCAGCACCATCATCATCATCAGCATCATCGTTATCATCATTTTCTTTGAGATTGCATGCATGTCGTAATAAAAAGCGATGATGATAGTCTTCTCTCCACACACAGACACCCACACACAATATAAATGTATATATATCCAAGTGTGTATGTAGTTGTCACGGTAGGAACAACAATAAGAGAGTGTAATCAATGCATCAAAAAACCGCATCCACACATCTTTGAGTAAAGAAGAAGAAAAGAAAGCAGTATGAAATGTTCTTATAATGAGTCTCCATTGTCCCATTTGGGAAAACTAGTATTTGAAAAGTCGAAACTCTTCTTCAGCCCATTAACTCCACCCTTGTGATGATTATACTGCTATACCATTTATCTCAAATTACTCTTGTGGCATTAACCAGGCTGTGCAGCTGTGTGAATAAGATGCACAGAATCGTCATCATTATTATCCCTCTATGAATTCGACTCAACTTTTACTGAATCCTTTTTGATGGGACTTCTTGGTCGGTATAAAACAACCAGGCACATGATAGGCTTACTTTTCTTCCGCTTCCCACTCCACTACTGCAGACTTACTTGGTTTGCCATATGTAAGCTTACATACATTCATATTTATCTACCGACATCGACATTGGTTTATAGTTACATGCAAAAATAGGGATGTAGAACGGAACAAGTAGAAAATGTTGATTACTATTCAGCACTACTTCTTGCATTTGGCTTGTTGTTATTATGCCAGTATATCGCGGTGGTGGTGTGGCGAGAGTGAAATGTGTGCGTGTTTTCTATATATGTACCGCAGTGGCCTAGCACAGACTGCTGAAATACTAATGCCAAACTTTGTCTTTCGCTGAGAGAGCTAAAGGAAAAAGGGTTACTGATTCTCCAACAGAAGAGACCGTAGTCCAAAATGCGTATTTTGGCCAAAGTATTTGAGAGGAGAAGAGTGTATCCAACAACTAAAACCGTCTTCTTATATCCTCATTACATATTAGTTAAATTCAAATAAGCTCCATTCTCTCCATCTCGCAATCCGTTGTAGATCCTAAATTACCTGCTGTAGTAGTTTATTATAGAGAGGAATAATACGACACGAAACCACAAGCCAACTTTCTGTGAACATAATCGTCGTCATTATCATCAGTTTGCTCATCGTCATTCTCCTACAATAATATCGTTTACTACTTCTTCTTCTTCTCTCCTTTTCCCTCCCTCTCTTTCTCTCTATTTCAACTCAACTATAATTTGTATTCTTGCATTTTACCTTGACGATGCGATAGCTCGTTTTATAGGTTTCACATTACAAGATATATCTATATCTATATACAAATGCTATTGTCATTTTGCATTTAATATTATGTGCACAATTATGATGTGTAACACAATTTGATTATTTTTATTATTACTTCCAAGAAGAATGTGTGCTGTCCTCGTATAAATGATGAATGCAGGTTCCTAATTAAATTCTATGAGTCCTATGGTCTCTGAGTCAGCCATTAAAATGTATACAGGTTTCACGTGGCGTTTTAGTAGTTCCACTAATCCTCAAGCGGTATTCGTCATTTGGGACGACAGCAAGAATGAGTTGACCATTTGTGATTACCTTGCAATAACTAATGTGTCGTTTGAAATGATGAATAGACAAGACTAAATTTCAAGCATATAATGACTGAAAATCGCTCCCTACATCATCGTATCATTCATCACGACGATAAATCTACGATATATAGCCGTCTGTATGTACCTTGCAACTATTCAAGATAATGTTTTTCGTAGAGTCTTGTTCATGATGACGATGATCGCAAAGTAAAGTAGGCAGGTATCAAAGTAAAGTATCATCTGAAAAGAAACTGTAATATACTTCTTTCATCTTTAGCATTATGATTCCTTAATAATAATAATAATGAATGCTGTACGGTTGAATGTTACAAAAAATGTGATCATTAAGACTCATCATGCATCCGTCTTCTATTCAATTTTTTAATTTGAAGGCTCATTGTACAAAATTAAGCTATAAAGCTGAAATGTTTGATGATGATGCTGTGACGATGATGATCATCATCATTGAGTAGTGTGCAATGTAATACTGTTAAATTCATGAAGTACACACAACAAATCTATTCAGTACTCGATTTTATGTTTTTTTTATATTTTCACTTTGTATTCAACAGTTTACTATAGATGGCAAATGCGATTTGTTCATTACCTGGATTTGGATTCTCATGCCAATAAACATGACAGTAGTGGTGGAGGATATTATGTACAATCTTCTGTTGAAACGAAACTGTAAAAATGTGCTACCCAATCCACATGTACAGACTAATTTATAATATATTATAATAATAAAGTTACATTTATTGTGAAGCATATCGTTGGACGACGGGGAATAATAAATAGATAAATAAATAAGCAATTGGGAAGAGGTGTACTTTTGCGTTTCACAGAGCCTCTCTGCAACTTCATACTAAATTCCGAGTGAGAGGGATTCCATCACAAAGTCAGTGTGCTCTTCGGCATGAAAATCATGGGATTAGTCTCAATCATAGTAATGTAATGCGTTTTCTTTTTGTCCCTCGATTCTTTTATGTGGACAAAAAGCATGCAGTGTGTAACTAACTTAATATTGTTATTAATAATAATATATACGGGTTCACTCACTAAAAGACCAATATGTCTATATGATGGCTTGTTATTATTATTATTATTATTATTAGGTATTATAATACGAGAGTTATTAGTTGGCAGCAACACACAGAGGTGTTTTGTGTATTATACCATTAAATAAGCTTATTAGCTTCTTGCCTTTTCCCCGTCCATATTTTTTTTCTCTCCTGTCATTGTTCGGACCTCTTTTTGAAACCATTTAATAACATTTGCTGGCAAAAGGAACGCATCATCGTTCCACAATGCAATGATCAGTCTGTATGAGGATGTGAAATGAATACACTATCCTGTTTTGTTACTTACTGCTTTATTATATGAGTGCGTCTGCGTACGCACATTCACTAATCAACATAATGTTGTTCAGTTTTTGCTTTCGTAGTCTGTAAAAAGCGTTTCATTTTATTAACTTTCTATATGATATTTAACATTGAAAATTGAATGGCTTGCAATAAATGTGGCATTAAATTACGGTGTGTATACCAGGATCAGTTTAAGCTGTACGTCACTTTTTTAAGCATGTTTGTCAGACATTATGTATTATAAACTAAATTACCGATACTGCGTTAATTAGTATAAGCTTGCATGTTAAGAATTTTACCTGGATAAGGTGCCTGTCAATGCCGGACTCTGATACATGAAACCCAATACTGTCTACTGACTTCTGCTTACTTCACGTCAGAAATATCAAATTCATTATGCATTTATTAAACTTAATTTATTTTTATTGCATTTTCTGAATCGTTACATACCGACATCAAACGGTCATCATAAATAATGTATTGTGGTATGTAAGATGTGACTATCGAATTGAAAATTCTTTCTGAACTTGCAGCTGTGCTACTTGCATTCTCATTTCTATTGATTTTAAATTTTTACTTTGAGTAAACATGTTTAAGGATTCTAAAATAAAAATTTAATTTTACTGCAAACAAGCATTACTATGTATGTAGCAGTAACAATAGGTGTAGTAAAGTAATAGGATAATGATGATGGTGACAATAATAATAATAATCCCACTGTCTCTGTTTAACTGTGAGACCCTTAAGGTACATACTTCTACACTCTTTGTCTTGCTTGTTTCGTCTCACCTCATTCCGGACTTGACTCCTGGGGAACAATTTGTCAATCGGATTAGTCACCACGGCGTAAAAAGACCCTTTGATAATGCTCTATTTATATTACTTATCCATTACCGTTTAAAAGAATCGTAGGACCAACAGTTGCAGAGTTTCATTGCTTTGCCAACAAGTTTATATAAGCCCAAAGTACCCCAGTGTACTTAAACGTTCAACTAAACCATGCTGCTTAAATAGTATATAAGTAAAGGTGTATATGTATATTTTGCAGTCAGTATCAATGCCAGAAAGTAGTATATGAATTTTTATATAGAAAAAAATAATGGTCTGTTCATATAGGTATGTATGTATATATTTGAGATATGTGTAGAATTAAGCCAATAGTCAGTCTTTCTGATAATATTATCCTTGAATTTTCACTCATTCATTTTTGCTACAGAGGCATACACAAAAGAAAGGAAATGCCTTTATTACTGCATCATTTAAGGGATATTACCTTCTTTTATCCATTCACTGCTCTCCTCTATTCTCAAACCCAACACAAAAGAGTGGCTGAGACAGGGGTCAATATCCATCAGACTGCTTGGCACCTAAGTGACAAATTTTGAGAAAAAAACTCTGTACATTGTATTATTGCATGATGGCGATGATGAATTGGAATTGATCACTCTGGTGGTGGTTCCTCTGCCGTGTACAAACTTGTAATACACTCCAATGAACTGAAATTACCTTTCCTATTTTTAATAAAGACTGGCCTGAATGGAAAGAGAATGTAACGGTTAAAACTAACTGAAGCAAGCATACCTTATTGAATTCAATTAACATTTAGGCTGTGTAATCTAATATTAAATTATTCTTGACAGCACAAATGCATACTACATTTTACTGTCATATTTTTTCTATTCAGCTCAAATTAATTTGTCAGCATTTAGTTAAGTTTTTAATTTTTGTAGTGCTTAATGAACCATGAATGTAAGGTAAGCTAAATGTTCTCAATTCGGGTCAAATAACTAAATGGCGTATCACAATATTCAGTCTTTCATCATCAGCTTGGCTAATAATTGGAAACAAGTAAAATATTCAATTCCTTTCGTACCTGCTTGTTTTTTCATGAAGATTATATGACTTGTTTGCCTTGTGTACATTTTGAGAGAGAAAAAGTTTCCATTTGATAGGAAGGAAGTGGTGAATTAATATTTGTTACATGCGATGTCACTGACGTCTCTCTACTCTTCTCCTACTTTTTGGGCATTGTGATGTAATCAAATAAAAAATGAGAGGAACCAGCTGCAAACCAGAAGTGAAAATATCTCATATATGCTAAATCTCCCGAATATTTTTATACTCTCCAACACTTTCCTTCCCTTTGGCTCATTTCAGGGACTACTACTGCCACGACTGCTACGCCTGGTTCCTCCGCAGGAAAAAGGAGCATTGTGCCATCTTGCTGTTCCAGCGTGCGTGCATACATCTTTAATATCGGAAGCTGGCAGGTTTCTTGCATGGATTTATTCTTTCTCCCTTCCACACACTCTACTCCCTCTTACCTAATAATAATGACTACAAACAACCGACAATTCCTTTCAAGACGATAATATGCGCACATATTCCATTTTCTCCTCCTCTTCATTTTCACTTGCAAGCCAACTTTAAAACTTGTATTTTGGAATAAAACGCAGACATTTACAAAATCTTTAATGTGCTCCATTTCTTTTGTGTCAAAAGAGTGTAGCATTTTGTTTGTTTTGTTCCCCCAATTTTCTCGCTTATAAAGTTAAACATATGTCGGCAACTCAAAGGGCTACATGTATTATTTTTTTGCAAGTCAACATTCTCGGTAAAGTGGTCTTGTTGTTTAGCAAATTCCTTTGGATAAAACCATAAGATACTTAAGATGCATCGTTATTTACTGTCAACACACCGACTACGTTGCATTGAAGGCATCATTTTTGCTCATTTGTTCCGAGAAGACGCTGCTAGTGCACATGAATCATGACGCTATATATATTGTGCACATTACACCTAGCAGCATGATCATGTTTTTCTGCTGCTCTTGTTTCAGCAAAACTTTTGTTATGCACACATTTCTACATTTTTTTGTTAGAAAAGGAAAAAAAGCGATTTGCTCATTCGGTATTCCCGTTTTCCGTATAAGTAAGTACAAAGTCTGATAAATCATGTGCCAGAATATATACAAAAAAATATACGGACAACAAAGGAAAGCGGAGTATCACAAGCAGTATGAGTAGACATGTTCACTCATATTTTTCCAAAGTAGCACTTCATGAAATAAAATATGCAGTGAAAAATGTTTTTAAAAGTATAAAAAAGAGAAACATTGTTCGGTATAGCGTTCCTCGTCGTAGATCATAATAAACATGTGAACAATTCCGAAATGGTGTGGAAGAAATGACGATACGATGAGATTAGGGAGTTTTTGGTGATACCTTTGAGAGGCACGGACAGCTCATCATCATTTTTACAAGAAAGCGAGAATCTAGCGTAATTTATGTATTTATATGAAGGAAAAAATGAAACAAGTGTTTCCTAGATGCAGAGAGGCATTTTCATTTAAACTTCTATATTTTTATACACAACTTGTTTTAAAAATGTCATTTCAAACTATATACAGCCTACAAAGTAAATCGTCTAATAGTGTATATATTACATTTTTTGCCAGCTGAACACAATAACTCCAAGGGACGATATGGTATAAACTTTCCGATGCATTATCTTGCCATCCTGCTTTAGTTTCTTTTTTTAGAAAAAAATGCATGGGGAATGTATGGGGCCATTATGTTTTACAATGTACAAGTGTATAATATAAGGAAAAACTTACGAAAAATCCTAGGTTTTCCCCCTGATGATTGATATAATCTATTTATTTCAACTGCTGAAAACATAAACCTTCATCTATCACTCCAAATAAGACGAAACGCATCATTGCCGAATGTCGGTGGAAGCTGATTTACATGGAATATGTTGAATGCATGAAAACTTTGTAGATCTGTTTACGTCTTACATATAAAAACTTTGAGACAAAGGCAATGCGCTCTGGTTGCAAATTTCTGTAAAAATATAAACTTTCAAGTTCAAAATATTATGTAGGTATTATATTTTTGAAGTAGTAGTATCAGCTATCGTTAATTTTAATTTAATATTGTATTGGGAGGCCATAGCTAGGAAACAAGCAATAAGATAAAGCTTCAAATATGCACGTTCTCTTAAATTCCACGTCCCATGTTAGTAACAAATGTCATGCTTTTGGTTTTTGGGCATTGGGCAGCTTTAGTACAATAAAATTAGTTAGTATGCATGTTGCCTATTTGTCTTCGACATCGTCATTCAGTTCATTCATCACACAATGGCGATTTGTAGCGATTTTTGACTTCATTTATCCATAGAAACGGATATCCATACCAAAATGGGAGATTTCGTTTACGTTCATTCATAAACCTCTACTTTTACACATCATGAAAATAACAATATGAGGTAACCTTTGACTGAAGTTGGTAGACTTTCTGTCGCGCAGTAATATTAATCCTGATAACTTACGTAGGTATTTAACAATAAGTGTGATACATACACGTACCCCGATAGGTTATGTACCTAGATGACAAAATAATATGCATAAACAGACCTGCTTACTTTCAACTTATTTAGTTTATTATCGAAATCAAAGCCGAGAAAATATTGACTGCGAAATAACGAGGTTTTATCCTAAAAGGTCTGCATCAATTGGTTATTATTCTGTACAAGCTTTATTATTGTCAAAATCCTGGTGGAGGGTCCTGTCGCTTCCTGTTATGTTCTTTTGCTTTTTTTCTAAAAAGAATTAACAAAGGTAGGTGTGTGTGTAACATTATATCCGCTTGTATATCCACATTTTCTCATTTATTGCACTCCTCGCCTGACTTAAGTTGCATTTAACGCCAGCTCACTACATTATATATATTATGTAGTACGCACTACGCAGAGAGGCTCTTGTTGAGGATCAGTAGGACAGGTAAGTCTCTTTCCATCAAGTATGTTATGTATGCAAGTCAAGCAGCAGTCAATGGTGTGGAATATTGGATTAGGAAGTAATATCGGCTTCTCAATTGTCAAAAAGGAGAAATAAATCCAAATCGATGTCATAAGCTCACGCACACAACCACTTCTGTTCCCAATAATATCCCTTCATTGACGCTTTTGTGAAATGTACCATAAAGGATAGAGAGAGGGAGAGAAAAAGAATACCTGCAATCGTTCAGTTGACAAATAGTTTGAGGAACATAATATATATTCAACAGACAAAAATCCAATGTAATGTTTAGTTTAGCAGGAGGTACTGAAATAAGTAGCTGGGATATTACAAACCAACACAATATATTTTTTTCGACTGCCAATGTGCTCCTTCCAGACGGAGTGGAGCCGACGGATGAACTTGCATTGATGAAGACCCTTCTTTTGTCCCTTGGAAAATGACCTTTTTGGTACTTCTCTTTCATTCTTTGCGTACGACGGATTAGCGTAGTAGCGAAAAAAGATTCCTTTAGTCAGACACAGTCACTCATGGTGACTTACTGACTTTCGTAGCGGTTGCATGATATTCTATAAGCTGACACATATCATTGTACAGTGTTGTCTGGGGAAAATAGATAGGAAGTGAAGATTCATTCATAAATTTGACTCTAATCCCTCTGCAAGGTATAATGACACAGTTTAAGGATGATATAGATAATTTATTCTTATTTATTGCTCTACGCCTACAACATATACTCGCCAACATTCATTTACTCTACGTTTAGTGTAAGCAAAGGTTAAATGGGAGTAGAGTAACACAACCTGTGCACGTAGATGCCGGGTTTTAGTTTAGTTTACACCGAGGAGCAAAACATTTTTATATCTTGCTGAAATACGTCTAAAACAATTGATGCAATGATATAAAAAGATCTAGCGAAAATTCCTATGTCAACCTTTAATTAAGTAATTAACTTAAAATTATGATGTCAGCGTTGCATTAAATTTGTCAACTCGCTGGCATGAATAATTTTTTGAAGAATTACATATTTCTAACATTTATACATAATAAAAATAAGTACACGGCTTAACTTTCTGCTATTTAATGTCATTTTTGTGAATCGTAATATTGACCGACGAGTATTACTACGACCAAGGCACTCCAACGAAAATGTGTATGAATGAAATGGAATTGTAAGCCGAATGGGATTATTATCTGGTATTACGACTGTATGAAAGAAGTCTATAATGCTCACCTGGTCAAGTACCTTCTTTGGCTTTAGGTGTTTCCAGCATTCTTCTTAATAACTTACGTTCGACATAACTAGAGAAATCCTGGTTTTCTTAATAAAAATAGGTTGAGCCAACTTAAGAATTCATAATCAAATATATTGACTTTCAAATAAACCAACTTTCAATTTCTGAGCACGCACATGATTCATTCTGGGTTTGATTTCATGAAATAGCCATTAGTTAGGTGATGCTCATTTTATATTATTTGAACTGAATGCAAGTATGCTCAGAGCAGAAGTTAGTAAAGATCGCACAGATTCGATTATTGTGAATACGTGTGTGTGAAATTTGGACCGTCACTAAATACATATAGAAGTGTATTAGCTTTTAAGTTAACCTGTACTAAAATTCATCAATTTCTGCACCGAGTGGAGCGGATTTTAACAAAGTTAAAATTTTTAAAAATCGCCTTAATGGTGAATGCATTGAATGAAAGATGTAAAGTTACACGAATATTATTTTTTATTATTCCCGTTTTCCCAACAAGTATCCTGTAAACTGTACGCAATAACAACAATAACAGGGAGCAGGAATGAACGAAAGAAAGGACTTTAATGGTATATTGGGGCCAAGTAGTTTTCTTACAGAAAAGTAACAAGTACGGATTTTTAAGTGCAAGGTGATTATGTCAAACACATACGTACTTGTAGCTTGAAACTCCTGACTGTCTAGCAGGTATAAATTTTATGAATGAAACTTTGTTACAATAAAACGGAAGAAGGTGGGGTACAAGGCGAACTTGTGTCGTAAAACCTCTCGGGAAGAAAATGTATGAATGAATGAAAGAATGAATGAATTTCTCTGCTGCCAATAATGAACCTGTACGGTGCAAGCCATTTACCTTTATTATCGTCAGGCTTTGTCCGTCGTAGTAGAGTAAGAAAACACGAGAAACAGATTTAAACCTGACACAAAATATTATGCACTCATTTACCACCACACTTGAGTATATACAAACTTGGTGCAGTACTCACAATAGAGTTCAGTTTGATGAATGAACATAAAATGCACTTCTTCAAGATTTACTCAGCATCATCATCACCAAGATCGACTTTTACAACTCGATTTATTACAATGAAAGAATATCTCTACTTCCTCCCTCTCTCCATTTCATTATATTATTCTTATTATTATTTATTTCATTTACAATTCTAAACTAGAAAACAGCCAAGCATTTATATTGATGAACCCAATTTTATTCACTATTAAATATAATGGTATTCCCATGATTTGAGAAAGCTATCCATACTACCTACTAAACAAACCACTTTATATATTTTATATACTCACTGAAAATAATAATAATTCAATAGTCGATTACAACGAGATTGACAAAAAAATCGTTGCTAACCTGTCGCCAGAAAAAGAATGATCATTCTTTTCCGGAACATCAAAATCTGTAAAGAAATATTTTTATCCCAGTTATTGTAGATACGCAATAAACTTTTAACTATTGTCTAAGTATATATTGTTATAATACGCTGCTAGAGAACATTAACTTCAATATGATTGGGTATGCTATTCTCTTCAGACAGACAAAAATTCACTTTCCTTCTTCCTGTTGATTTTGATGGATAGCCTTCTGTCACATGTGGGATATCTATGATGACAAAAAATAGATCCGAATCATGTGAATGTCAGACTAGGATGGATACAATAGAATATATACGAATATAATAAAGATGCAATATATTTTCATTACAAATCCCGTTTGAATTGTAAACACTTTTCTCGTTTCCCGTATACATATTTTTATATAGCCTTTCAATAATAAAATCGTTATGAAAAGGTTTGTTATCCTGAGATGGGAAATATGTCATGCCTTTTTTGCAAACGCATTATTTTCAGGAGTATTTTGTTGAAATTGAGCCAACTTGAAAAGGATGATAAAACAATTGAGTGTAAATTGCAGAGAGAAATGGTTAGAGTGCGTGTGTAGGTGTATTTCGGTCCATTCCCAAAATGAAAAGCGAAAGTGTACAAAGACATCATCCGCTTTGTCGTCGATAAATTTTTATGTATCATTGATGGACCATCACCAAAAAGTTTATATTATGGAATATGACCAGTGACCACATACTACATGACAGGTTCCAGGACTGTGTTCCCCACAAAATCATCTAATGCCAGTTTACAATTATTATTTGACCAGGGTGTATCAAGTACAAAATAAAAACGTAGGCGTAGAGTTTCCAGCAGTTACTTACAGTTCAATTGCCCTCCAAAAAGGAGAAACCATGAAACTAATAACATTACATGATGTGGTAAGAGTGGACATGCAGCTTGTGGTCCTGTTTTAAACCATATTATATGGTGATCTTGTAAAAATATGGGATAGTGTATGAGTGGGACGCAGGTGGAATTAATGACTTACGATACTTTATTTGGATGTACTACAAACAACACAGATAGAAAAAGTAGAATACGCTCTCTCTTTTCTCTCCAGTTGTACTGATTTCTGTTTCCTTTTCAGAAAGAATGCTCATTCCCCCTCCCCCACCACCCCCTCCACCACTTTTCTCATGTCTGTTTTTACATAACAGTAACAAACAACATGTGCACGTCTTCATAATATTATTTGTTCTTTTTTTCTCCATCCTCTCAACTTGCTACTACACACTTTTCTGACGTCCATTTGTACTTATGATGTAAACAGGCTGGAATCCGTTTGTGTGTAAGAGTGCCCAGTGGATGAACGTCAGCAAGGGAATAAAATGATGTGTCACATCCAACTCGGAACATAATCACCATACATGTCCACCATACTGCAAAAGAACACTGAAACAAGTCCCCTTAGGATATTCTGGAAAAGTAAGTTATGATAGAAATGCATGACCATTAATTTGGAATTACAGCTTAACAATACGGAATCTAGAATGTAATTTTTGAATAGCAACTTGGATCAAGTTTCATGATCCATTGTGTCATAATGAGAGTTAAAATTTACCTGTCAGGATCTAATTTACTTTTTTAAATGCACATTTGGCGTAAATAATTTGTATACATTATTTTTTGAAAAGTTAGTTATGTGTAAATGGAAGACAAAATATAATACAAATCATTGGTTTATCATTTATCATGTATGCATTTTTCATTCCCTTCATACTTATATAAAGACAGAGTCAACCAACAACATTGATTTTAACATTGGCATTGTACAAGAAGCACCATGTTTTCCTCACACACATACACTCTGTTGAAAGTGGCCAGAATGCAAGTGGCTTTCAGAGACAAGCGTCATAGTCGTGTAGTAACAGAGTTGAGTATTTCTAACAGATTTCCAAGGTTTCCGGTAATTGAGCACAAAATCCCTCCAAGAGAAACTTCTTTAATCGGAAAAAGTGGAAAGAAAAAAAAGAAACTTTTTTACAGCTTTCGCTGAACCAATAATGTGTGAGTGACCCACTATTTCTCGCTTTGTGAAGAAATATACAGTGGTGCCGGTGGTGGTGAGAGTCGTCTTCCATGCAGACCAACTAACTCTTCTTTCCCTGTTCCTTCTTCTTCTCAGACTGCATTTATACGATACACTCGTCGTAATGGAAGTAGTATTTGGTGCACACATTTTTCTTTAATGGAAAAAGGTGGCCAAGAATAATAGAATAAAAGTATCAGAGAAAAGTTGTGGTAGGCAACATAAAAACCCAATATAATGAGCTTCGACAAACTTTTAGACCTTCATTTTCTTCTAACTTGTCTCATATGCTGTTTCATTTATAAACTACTTATAGACTAGCATCATCTCATTCTTTATATTCTCAACTGACTCTTTCATCCTTTTTGTCTTCTATTCGCCTGCTGTGCAGGCCCTGCCATGGATTCTCTTTTGTTCTATACATTTTATCTAATATGCACAAGAGATCTTCTTCAAAACTCTTTCAGTCTATATGCCTGTCGCCTCAAACCAGGAATTCATATATTGTCCTTTATTTTTCCTATATACACTTATCTCAGCAATATTTTGCGTAAGACGCCCTTGTTTTTTCTCTCTCTCATGTAACATCACTACTCTGAGCTGCTTATGTAAATATCAATTAGGCGGAGCAAATCATGAGGTGGAGCTAATCATAATATAATTAAAAAGTTGTTCCGAGAGCTTCCAGCTACTCAACAACTTTAATAATAATAATGATAGTTTATTTGGAACAACATTTGAGGTTATTTCGCTTCCCTCCTTTCTCTCTCCTCTCTGCACATGAGTCTTTAATAACTACCTTGGTGGGTCTGATGCTGTTATATATGCTACTGACCGTGTGGATGGGGAATCATTTTCTGTGTAAAATGTTTATTCACAGCGAATATTAAAGCATTTTTGAGAGAACAAAGTAAGCAAACTAGTATTCTGTTGTTGTAACAAAACAACAACATGTATGTCTACTAGAAGTTGTTCTTTTAGCTTGTTCGGCTTTTCCGCGAAGAGTTAGTAAATGACTTTTAATTATGAGAGGGAATGCGCCAGTTATTAACATATATTATGCTGTGCTTTGCTACCACCCACGAGGAAAATTTTCCTTGAGATGAAGATCTCATCATAAAGTGGATGGAAAACGGTAAAGTTAAATTTCATTTCAAACTTTTTCATATGCCTCTCTCTCTCTATATAGTAAATGGAAACCACTCTGAAAGGGATTCTGCACCAAATTAATTATTAATCTTTCTGTTGCATCATCATACAAACTTTTTGTTTTGGTATATTTCGTAATTAATGGTCCTCCCAGAATATATCTTTTATATTGGAAACATTCCAACAAAAGTGCTTGCGACTCGCAACTAATTTTTAATTTGATGATAATTGTGGAAACTGTTTTGGAAAAAGCACACAACAGACATAGAAAACCCCATCCAAATGGGAACCAAGGGCATTTGAATGAATACACCAGTTTTTCTTGTGATCATTTCATCATAAACGATACTTGTTTCAGTCGATCATTTTTTGTCGATATGATATCCCAATTTTTATTGTATACCTAAAAAAAGATATATATTGTATCTCTGTAAGTGTATCGGCATCATAATAATATGAGTGAAGTAAAGTCTCTATTGAGAAGGATTTCCCATGTAAGTAATGAAGAAAAATCGGGAAAAAGTTGACAGGTCTCTTGCTCCACATAATCTACGATTTTGAGTGAGTAGAGTATACATTCAAGAGAGAGAGAGAATAAGGAAAGATGGATACAGAGATAGGCAGAAAGTGATACACTTTTATTCTGTACATGCGTTTCGATATATTTTGTTAGAATGATGTAAACAGAGATATAATGGCGACAAAGAATTACTGAATTGAAAAAGAAATGCATTGGAGGATACGACGAGGACATGGAAACTGAGTGGGATTCGGAAATAAAACAAGAGGAATAAAAAGATGCCTAGTGGAGAGTAAAAAGGGAAGAAAGGCAAATATCACATTGAATGGTATTATTACATTCTCGTTGGCCCAATTCAACTGAAGGAGCAGCTCTTATACCACCACCACCACTACTTACCATCGCACATTTCATCATCATATTCTATTATAAGGATGGATAATACTCATTCTCTTGTCTTTTCTTCGGCTGTCTCTTTTTTCCTTCCTTCTCTCCGATGTGTGTGATGTGAGTGCATTTGAGGATATAATACGTAATAATAATATATAGAGATATTATGAGGCTATATGAATAGCGAGTGAATCAAATGAAGCACATCAAAGATGGGAATGGAGTTTTGCGAGGCAATAAAAACGGAAATGGAGAAGAAAAAAGAAGTGAAAGGGCAATAGTTTCATAACGTATCAGGATGGGTGAATGGAGATATCTAAAGGGAAAAGGAGGAGATGATGAAATGAGGGAATCTGTCCTGGTGAATCTCTTGTAGGAAAAACTAAAGTACTTGATATAGACATAGAAAAAAATTGAACAGGATGAGAGAGAGAGAGAGAGAGAGAGAGAGAGAGAGTGGTGGAGAGGCGCACACACTGATAGACACACGTAGGCTAGTTGAGTTTACCACATTATATTAAATAAAAATAGATACATGTTCCAATAATATCCGTGGTGGTGGCTCCTCTCTCGCTGTATGTATAACAGCAACACTTTTATACCCACTCGGTTCCCTATTTTTAGGTATATTATTAACCGGAGAGTATAGAGAAACACGTTAGTTGGGTATAGGCATTAAGATGGTATGCGTCGACAAAATGCATGAGATACATGAAATACAAGTGGAAACTTTGTCTTGATGAAAAGAAGAGAGACTTGAGAGATAAAACAAGGTTATTTTTTCCGTCTCTCATCTCCTTCCATCTTTGCGTTTAGTAGAAGAGTGCACAGGCATAAGACTAATGTTATGTAGACCTTGGTCGTCTATCTATAATCACACTGTGTGGTTAACGTCTACTAAAATTGGCTACGATTTGTAACATGGAGTGTGGCACATGTAACGCTACCCAATAAAAGTGTAGACTACTCACTGCAATAAGCAATAAATATTTTGGAAGAGTTGTACTTACTTTTTTCACATTTGTTCAATAAATGTAATAATATTCCGTCTTGTCAGTAGTGAATTTTTCGAAACCTTTTCATTTTCTAGTCGTTCAATTGGCTCGTCTATATATTTTTTTTGTACCGCACACGTTTTATCGATAAAATAATTCATCATATTAAAGTTGTATTCTAATGGGGATAAAATTATTATTTTTCTTTGAAAACAGATAAAAAAAATCTCATATTTCCCGTAACAGCTCTATATAGTCATTTTCGTTCGTTTGACATGTGGATGCTCTAGAATGGAGTACATTTGCCATATTAGTAGCAAATAACCCAACAGTATAATAGATAGTAGTAACCTTGTGAAAGAAAAAAATAATAATCTGAAATCTGAACGCTGTTAGAGAGAGAGAGCTACCAGTAAGTCGTAAATAGGATTCTGCTGAAACAAGAGAGGATGAGCCATAAAGTTGAAATGACACCGCAGTGATGAAAGATGTTTTCTCCTTAACATCTCGTCAAATATCATTCTCCTCAAACTCTATCAGCTTCGCTTAATGGGTAAACCAGCAAGTAATGTGGCTCAATGTTTTCAAGCGCCATAAAAATCACATAAACTTGGTTCCATGAAATAACGTCAAAGATGGAGGAAATGAGGCGGGTTTCCTACTCGAGAATATTTTATGTCAAAGGAATAATACGGGTACTATTATAGTTGGTGTTTGTATATGTATGTAGATATTTATGAAAGCCTGGAAAATTACAGCCCAACCTATTAACCATGTGCGATGAATTTTGATAATGCATGATGGGTCATATGAGCCAAATGAATCATAATGTAAATATTTTATGGTATTTCATGTCAAACAGTCAAATAATTTGGTAAACACGCACACACAAACATATTGTTTCTTGAAAATTCATTAACGGTTTATTTTTTAAGAATCAACCATACATTGGGCAATTTTATTATTTTTTATGATTGCTAAAAATCGTTGATGAAATATTTAGTAATACTATCATATATATTATATATAATATTTAGTATATTGTATTTATTTACCACGGTAATTTATAAACAGGATTATTTATTCGAGGGAGTTTATGATTTCTTTTTTGCCTGTCAATATTAAAACCGTAAACAAAACACTTTCCGATTTAGAAGCTAAAACCCATCCAATGGTAGTAACGATGCAATATTTTGTTAAACTTACTCTTTCTTTCTTTGTAGTCAATTTTAACTGTTCAACTAATTTCATTACATTTTTATCGGTTAAGAGCCTCGAGCTTTTTACATACCTTTTTTAAGTTTAAAATCACATACACAAGCGAGGGTACATAGATGGATTTTTTTTACCTGAGTGTTTACAAAATAAAGCCTTAGCCTTTCGTCTTCATTACTCTCCTTTAAAAATCCGATGTAACATTAATATATGCATTTTTGATCGTGAAAATTTAAAGCTTACAGCAATTCCGGTAGTAACGTAAAGTAGCCATAGTGTTTACTAGTTTTCTTAACAGTATATTATAATACATACATACAATATATTTGTATACATAGTATATAATATGGTATTATATAGTGTGAGTTTGGCTAAAATAAAATTGGGAATGATAAAATAAAGGGACGACTTGACCTATGGTCTAAAAATTAATCAATTTGGAATGTCTGTTTAGTGGATGACTTCAGATCATTTGTAACAATTCAAATAACATAATATGCTTTCACTCTCATTAATAAAGACTAATACTAATTATACACAAAAAAATAAATAAATAGACCTTGTTTGTCGCTAAATTATTTACAGAAAGATGATTACAACCAAGTACCTTTAGTACTCCACACACGCAATGTTTAATGTAGAACAATAAATTTCTTATATTTTTTATCTATTAAATATTATATGCACATTTACATACTACACATTGAATGGATTGCTATTTATATCCACGACGACACCTGCAGCGCAGCGATAATCTATTTTTTTAGCTTACAAACATACTGTTACCGTAAATATACTTATATTCTTATGGACGAGGATGAAACGAAAAATAATGGACCCTGTAAATTTCTTAAAAATGTTTAGAACAAAACCTACTCAATAAATACCTGTATTGATTTATTTTATAATACGCCTACTGCTACTATTAATACATTTTAAGCACACATCTTCATATCAGATAAATGATCTGATTTTTTGTATATTTCTGTCTGTAGTGGAACGAACATGAAACTGGATTTATTTTTTGACGAGTAGACCATCCGGACTATTTTATTCACTATATTTACGTAAATGGTTACTTTTACTGTTACAATTACCATTAATTAGATGATGTAAGTCTTTGGATAAAAATACAAATCAAATGAGAATGACAAGATGCACTAGATGCAGTTCACATATTTTTTATCAACATTGAAAAATGAAAAGTAACTAAAATTTTATACCACATATTATTGCAATGCATTAGAAATAAAAAGCTGCTCTTACATTTGATTTGTGTCTCAGTTTTTTTGTAGATTATTTTGTAGCTATTGTAATTATTAGTAGTTTTGTATAACTTGAAAGGAAAATAATTAAAGTGACTTACTGTATTAATAATATGAAACTATCTAATTGTTTCTTCCATTGTCTATTAAGTATACTGTTTCAATTTATATAAGGAGATCGCTTGGAATTGAATAGGTTTTTAATGTAATTTCCATTAATATCGTTTGAAAATGTATGCAAGTGACCAGATATAATCTTCTTGCTTCTTAAATCCTGTACGAATTTTTTGGTTTCATTAAAAATAATTTTGTATTCAACATTCTGTAAATAGTGATTTTTTGAACGACATTTTTGAAATGTTGCTTGGATTGTTGTGAAGACTCAAGCTAAAATGCGGAAGGACGATAGGGATTTTGACTACTTATTTAGGAGGTCAATTATTGTTGTTTGTACAATTCTGTTCTGATTCTTATTGACATGTGTTGTGTATCCAATTAAAAATTGTTGAGTAAAAACTGTGAATAGACCAGTTCTTAATATATGTAGTAGATAATATATTTTATATAGGTGAATATATAGGACAGTACTGGAAATGTTGTATAATTATTGTTTTCATAAAAGTGTTAAATAGAAATATTATTTGGCTAAATTAGTGATGGTGTCGCCTAATAAATCGAAAGTATAGTTTTGTATGCATTCATGTAATAATAATATGTTATAATATCCAATATCATTATAGTTACTTATTTTCTCGTGATATTTAATGTTGTCCTCCAGGAGGTTACGCTAACATCAGTGGTGATCGTCATCATGATATTTTGATCGCTTCCCTACATGATGCTCTTGGATTAGGTCTGCGCAGTCCTCCTGATCAGATGTCTCACATAACCCCTCCGCCTCCTCCTGCTTTCTCTTCGCCGTTGCCATCTCGGCTGCGTGTTTTTTTCGCCATTTCGTCCTACGATTTTGAAATCATAAATGCAATGTAAGCTGAATGTGTACATCTTTTCGCTTTAGGCTACTTTTACAATTTTGTTGTTAAAGTTGGAATATTTTAATTGAAAGTGGACTTACCTTCTATTTTGAAACCAGACCTGCGCTTGACAGTTAAAAAAGTTAAAAAACAGTTAAAAAACGGTTAAAAACGGTTAAGAAACATATCATGATTAATTGATAGAATTACATTAATAATTAATTGATCTGCATTGATAACTTACTGATGTAGAGTGAAAGCATTAATAACTTGATATAGCTAACTAATAACTAACGGTTAAAACGGTTAAAAACGGTTAAGAAACATATGATTAATTGATAAAATTACATTAATAATTAATTGATCTACATTGATAACTTGATGATAAAAATGCAAACATTTATAACTTACTGGAAATAGTGAAAGCATTTATACCTTACTGAAAGCATTAATAACTTGATTTAACTAACTAACTAATAACTATCTATTATCAAAAAGCAAACAAAGAGTTCTCGTTAAAATATTATGCTTGCTTACATAACAACGCAGACAGGTTTCTCTTTTCTCGAAATCAATGAACAGCAATTCAATCAGATTATTATGTTTACAGACAACAAACTGCTGGCCAAGCCAAGAAAAACTCAAAATACAGAAGCAAAAAATTATTATAGAGGAACAATAGCAAAACCTTATTATTATTTTCTCCTTGAAAATGTATATTTTATTCTATATAATGTAACAACCATATTCGGATCATATAATTCAAGACAAATTTAATAGAGAAGAGCAATTAAGCAAAGAGGGTAACAAAGAGAGAGAAAGAGATTGTGTGTGTGTTCGTTGTTAAGTGAGCACTGGGTCGGTAAATCATGTTGTCTAGCTTTACATTTTATACACACCCCGTATACAATTGTTGGAACAATAGCACTTTAGAAGGCAATTAATTTCGGTTATTTCTCCTCGACTTGATTCATTGGGATCAGAGGGCTGTATCACTACACAAGCAAATATGAAGTTTTAATGGTTTCTTACGTAAGAATACCACCTACTTGTACATACAAATATTATACTCTTAGGATACTAGGTACGCCTAAAATTTTGCTGTTGTTCTAACTTGGCTTTCCGAGACGTTCCTCCTCTGTCAATATCATTTCAAGGAGAATGGTTACAAATAGGTTATGTTTCTCTTGGAACCTGAACTTGCACAGAGGTAGGTATAATTTTTCATTTGCTGATTATTTTATGAAGCCACACAAACAATGCAAGAAATATATATTTTCAGTAAGAAGCCTATGCCATCCCTTTCCTAAAGTGTATGTAGGTAAATATGTATGCATGCAGTTACTTTTAAATAGTTAGCAGAACTGCACCACACAAATTTAAGAGTGATCTAAGCTCATCGTTATCGTCATCAAAATAAGTTGCTTCTTGCAACCTAAAGCTAATCATGTTTTCCATTTTGCAAATTACATGCTCTTTAGCTCATATGGACGGCCCATTCATCATCTTCCTCCATGCTGTAAACTAGCAAGATCCGAGCAGCCGAGGGAAAAGGAGAAATCTACAGACTGGAAATGAGGAGAAAACAACCGTTTGATGAAGGAGAATTGCTTGCCTTCGTCTTCTCTTCTCCATAATAAAATCTGTAGCAACACTTGTGAATTAAAAAATCACTTCAACGGACTACCATGATGGTGTGGCATTAAAACGTGCTGCGCGACGTGATATACAATATTTACTTGAAACGGTCCAATTTCATATATAGCATACAGACATGCACATATTATCCAGCACTTTATAAACGAACAGCAACGTGGAGTATATCTTCAAAGTGAATCAACTTCAGACTTTCCTCCCATCCTCAGTTTATTGGAAAGCGAAGGAAAAAAGATATAACCAGAAAGATACAAGGATTATATAAGGGCCTTTCAGTAAAAGTCAGGAAAATGTTCTTATGACAATATGTAATGTATTCATTTCGACGTGTAGAACTCTTACGCAAAGAACAGTTAAATGTCATTCTGTGAC
Organism: Coecobrya sp. COE2; assembly: GCA_027743765.1. NCBI lineage: Eukaryota > Metazoa > Arthropoda > Collembola > Entomobryomorpha > Entomobryidae > Coecobrya > Coecobrya sp. COE2. Next base: position 52,494 of record JAHZMV010007107.1, read on the forward strand.
AGGTCTAACTGAACCATTTTACAGCTTAATTTACCTCTTTGAATCATAAAATAATTAATTTTTCATTTGAGTCATCAAACATGATGTATACAAATCTTGTCAGCAAATTATCACTGCCAACCTGAAATGCTATTACTGCTTATTTGCCGCGACTTGAATAGATCCGTTAGAAATCTTGAAGCAACTACATTGACGTTATGTTCTTCACTCCACCCTTCACTAATCGTAAGTGAGACGAGACGCGGGTTGGTGGAGTATATTGTGAACGTGCGAAACATACCTCTACTTTGCCAGTGCTGCCTCGTTGTCTTGATATTAATACTGAAAGAATAATAGCTTAAGCTATTTGTAAACCACAGAAATGTTCCTAGAAACCAACAACTGTGCCACATTGTCACTGAAAATAATAATAACCGCAAAATAGTGGATCGTCCTTCTTTATAACAACAAGGCATTAGTGTGTGTGTAAGTGTAAAACATGCTATAATATTAAGTTCAGAATATATTTTCTACACATACTATTTATGTGCGTTCGCAACATAAGTTGCCTTTCTCCAAGTGCTCGCTGAGACCAAACAAGAAAAGCACCCCGTCACATATGTGTCATCGTAATGGGGGCTCGGCTGAACGTGACAATGCAGCTGAAAATAATCCTCAACGCTTTCACAATGAACCAACCCAGCTAATACCTATCACCACACACTATTATTGTCATCATCACACGCAAAATGCATATGTGTAATAGTTTCATATAAAATGCCAGTATCTTTCATCTATTCATATACACAATATGTGTACATCTATATAAAAAATGTTTATACAGTGAATTATACGATATACTACGATAATATAGACCAAAGTAATCAAATAGTAGAACTAGAAAACAGCCTGCTTTGCCAATATACATCCTCCCTTCTTCCCAGTTCACTGAAAATGGGCTACATGAGTTTCATCATTTGAGTATATCATACGGTACAATGAAATAAAAACATAATTTTTATCGGCCACATATGCATGTAAGCATAATGAAGACAATGAAATGACCGATTCTGTAGACTAGTTTGTGTGTCAATGCCAAAATTCGCCTACCATTAAAATATCGTCAGTATCATCCAAACTGCACTAGAGTGGAGAGCGTGAAAGCAGAAAAGTAAAACTATAAATTTTCTGACACTTTCACTGGAAAATAAATACGCATGCAGTAATGAACGTGGATTCCACTGCTATCCGTGTGGTTGGTGGGTAGGCATGTCTGGAGGGAGTGTTGTAAAAAGGTGGTAATGGTTGTGATGATCACATGATCACCATAACCATCAAGAGAATGCAACTATCAGCTATTAGTTGAGCCACCAAAACACCTCCACCGACAGATATAATACTAACTAGTGGATGTATTCACGTGCGTGCATAGACTCAACTTTTACGGAATAACATGTTCCGAATTTGGGATGATACTCGCTATCTGGTATTGTCTGGCGTTGTTTCGAAACCATGCTTTGGTCGGTGGTAGACGTAGACGTGGATGAAGTTGAAATCGCATGGGAACCCCATATGACACAGCTGGAGAGTGTTTATTTCTCATTGTTAATGATACATGCAGAGCCCCCAGTAATTGACATCCTTTGCTGGATTTTCACAAAATGCTGTCAAGGGGCGTGGATGGACGTTTGTACACTTTATGAGTTTTTGGGGAAAACGAATATCATTACGCTCATTCCATTCCTTGCTGAGAAATGACTGTTCTCTTTAGAACAGATTAAGTATTTATCAGATACACATGATGATTCAAATATGTAATGATTTGCAAAAAAGAGGTTCCCTCTCTAAAGCACTTTCATGTATATTTAGTGCGTCCAATGATTTTCCTAGAAACTTGGCTTGTTTGAACAAGGACGAGGTACAAATATGCTCCACTTTTTGCATGCTGTTTTTTCATGGCGTTAAAATGGAATTCATTTGTCTCGCATTTATTTCCGCCAAGAGATAATAGCATGTAATGTTATCAAGCTTGTTGTAATGGTACCAACCAAATCAGATTCATCTCATTCTTACACACAGCAACAAAACCGTAAGCGCAGCAGCAGCAGCACTTTCCGCAATTTAAAATTATCTCTAAAAATACTCTACTTCATCATGCTTGCATGGATAAGCTTAAACTCTATAAAAAACTTGATTCCATCATTTTATTATTCGTGTTCTTTCTTCATGTGCATATACAATGGGAAACAAGCTAAACCATTTTATTTTATTCTATCTCATGAATCAGCTCTTGCCTGGCATTTTATACGAGACTAGGACTGCTCTCTCCGTTTCCCGTTTTATATTCAATGAAAGCGTGAGTACAGAAGAGATCCCTCCTTTTTTCAACGCTTTCTCATCTTTACTCATTGCTTTCATGCCCCATTAGAAAAACCACCGAAACAAATCCTTTTAGCAGCTTCGTTTACACACACACGCTATCAATCCTGTCGGGGAGTTGAATCCTTTGGCCACATTCTTAATTCACTTTTAATAGCATTCTTGTCCCCTATTCAACTATTCAACTTGTAATAGATCCACTAAACTCAACTAATACTTTGACGATAATAATGTTGCTGCTACTGCTGCTGATGTGGTGGTAGAGTAGAGACAGACTCTTATTTGTTTAGCTTACATAATAATAAGGGTTTATTAAAGCACAATGAAACCTTTAAAAGAATGACTTTTTTTCCTTTTATATAAAATGTTGTGAGTCGATATTAAACTTTTGTATAGTTTATCGCAAATAATTTTAAAAAACTGAAACAAACTCAGGATTTCATGTCTAGAAACTACATACAAAAGTCAAGTTTACATAATATGTCGGTTCACATTGTTTTCCGAGAGTAGAAAACTCTTTAGAGTTCTATTTAAGAAACGATGAAAAGCAATGGAACTGAGAGGAACAAAAAATGGAAAGAACAACAGTCTGTGAAGATTTAATGGTGATTAATGAACACAAAGAGTCATTAGCAACAAATGCATTTTTTGTTCTGATGGTGGCGGTGGTGAGCAGCTCTTGTCTGCTTCTGATCTTGTAGTTTCTCTCACTTTCTTCTTATTATTATTTCTGAAGACGCTAAGCACTTAAACTCACTGAGTTAGTTTTACTTTTCTTTTGAGCTGAAATATACGACCATTTTACTGTTGAGACTCCAAGTTTGCATCCGTTACTTGAATGCAAGTTTGTTGTGGTCCATCGAATTTTAGCACTACTTTCTACGCACTAAATCATCTTTATACCAGCGACTGCCATGTCAACCTTAAAATACGGTTAACAAAACTGTTTCTTGCATCTTTTATTGCTTAATTATTAGTTTGAAAATCCTCCGCTGTAAATAAACAGCAATGTATATGTGTATGTAATAAAACAATAAAATAAATTGGAAATAATGATCAGTCATGATGATATTTAGTTGCAATATAAATAAGATAATTAAGTGAGCGGAAGCACCATGTTGTCTTTTATGTGGAATGACAAGCCGGATTCTATGATAGTTTGTACACTTGCCTAAAAGTTATTGGTTGGGGTAATGAAGTGGATCTTTATAATACATGTATGTATATATACATAAGCAATTGTTTAGAAACCAAATTGTGAACGAGGGGAAAGTGAATGTGTATAGAAAGTAAGTAAGTAGAAAACTCGGAATGCATTGCAATTTCCCCCTTCACCGTATCGATCATAACATGAGATAATATTATGCATATAAATAACTAGCGTATCTGAAACATGGCATCATATGTATCATTATTACTATTTTTATTTATTGTTTAATATGACACACAGGGGAATTGAGATCCAACAACAAAAATATTTATCAATTCTGTCTGCATCTCTCTCTTTTCAACTTTATCATCAACATCAACCGCCCTTCAAATTGTTAGAAGCAATTGTAAAAAAAAGGATGAGACAAATGTTAGTTTTTTATGAGTGAATGTCCATTGTAATGTGATGACTGCCAAATTTAAAGTTTTTTCAAAAAATTAGATTACGTCAACTGCACTCTATCATTGGGCACATTTTTTATAAATTGTATTAAGCAAAAATACTTGAAACTATACACATTAATAATAACCATTCTCTCCCTGTACACACGTATCGTGTATATATGTCGCAAAACACATAAACTACTCAGAAAAAAATCTTGTCGTGTATAGCTTCATAATAAGTTGGTCTTCTTTTCCACTTTATTTTACAAACTAGATAAATATTTTCTATGAGAAATCTAAAGCCTTTAATACATTAATATGTGCGCCAGCATTCATAAATTTTACATCTAATCTTGATCCTCAATTTGTTAGGATGCCTCTTTTCATAATGGGGTATGATGTTTTATGGTGCAGCTAAACGATGGGGCACTAAATCCTCCTGTGTAAGCATAAAGGTCGTAAAAAGTTGTGTAATGTGACATTTGTAGCCAAACACACTCCCAATGACACCAATATACTTCAACACTAGTCTACACGGTGGAGTGTAAGTGAATATATATGTGTACCAACAAACACGACGATATCGTGGTTCCCTTATCCCAAACACTAGACACCATTTTCCCTATACAGCATATAATCATAATAATAATAATATCTGATGCTACACAGTCAACAACAAGCTACTTTTACACCCAACGAGCATATCCCTATTACCTACCTTTATATACCTACAATATTATCATTACGCGCTATTTTACTACAGCCACACCATTATTGCAGTATGGTAATAATATCATCGGCAATACAGCACGAACCAGCAGCAGCCCAAAAGATAACCTATTATCGGAAGCTATAAGAGAAAAAAGGAAGAAGGAACAACCAAAAAGAGAACCCATTCATCGGTAAGCGCTGAAAAAGTATAGTAATAATAATGAATGTAATAATAGTACAAAACTCGCACTTGAATGCATCCATCCCTTCATAATATTTTTTGGGGTATAAAAGTTGAGGTCATAAGTACTGATCCCAAGAGTACACAAGTTAGCGCTTTTCATGTCAAAAGAAATACCGGTCCCAATACATTCATTCATTCAATCCCAATTTTTTTTCTTTCGCTCTCCGCTTTCTGGCTCTTGCAAAGACATTCCAACAATCCAAAGTACACATTATATTTGCTTACTGGTTCCTCCACTACAGTCTCAGTGAACTGGTTCGGTAGTACTAATAAATGGCGATGCTCTTTTTTTACAGAAAAAAAAGCTAATAATGCGCGCGCTACCGAATACACTTTCGCAAACGTTTATAACATTGCAGATAACAGTAAAAAGCCTCATAATCAATTTATATAGGAAGAAAGTGAAGAAATTGAAAAATATAAAGATGTATCAGAAAGAAAAGCACTCAATCAGCTTGTGATGTATATGTGCAGTTTTATTCCCGTAACTGCTCGTTTATCATCACTATAGAGACTAGCATGCGGCATCATTTTCTCTGTAGTCGGAACAACCAGCCATTTCTATTGTTTTTTAGCTCATGCAAATCGATACCCCTGGATCACTGAATCACTTGCAGTAAAAAAATGTTACAATGTTCATCAATCCGAAGACCCTTTTATCCCAGTTTTTTCCCTGTATTTTCTCTTATTTTTCTGTGCTGATGTTGGTAATACATTACTTGTAAATTTATTTCTTTTTTTTCAAGTGTGTCCATATTACATTTTGGGCAATATGATATAACATTTCAATTTCAATAGGACTAATGTTCCTTTTATCAGGTATGTGGATTATATTGTAGTTTACAGAAAGACTTGGGTGTCCAGAAATGATACGGTTTCCATTCATTTATGTTTTTAGGTGCATTTATTTTTGTATTTGTAAAAAAACATGCATGGCACGGTACATGCTATTCTTATAATTCATCCAACCGAAATGAGATATAAAAATCCTCCGTGTGATGTTGTTGAGTGCTCAATAGAAAACAAGCGCACGAATCAAAGTTGCCGTTTTCATTCGATTAAACATGAATACAGAAGAGTGGTTGATAATGGCAGAAATTTGAAGTGGAAAATTCGGATTTCCAAATATAAACGTCGCATGGATATCAGACGACAAGCTGGTTTGCTCTCAATGATTCTATTATATATCAAATTAAATTTGTCGTTGGATCATTCTATAGTATTTAGTGCTTTTCAATAATAAAAAAGAGAAATGTCACATGTAATATCTGAAGCCCTGACATTCAAACTGACATAATTTTTCCAGAGTAACAGACCATGGAAAAAGGGCCTCAACGTCAGATTTTGTTTTCACTCCAGAAGCCATGTTAAAAACGATAGGAAATTTTACGTCCGTACGTCTATGCTTACATTAAAGCTGTTTTAACGAGTTAAATGAACAATTGTTTTTCTCATTCAGATATTTGTGCATTAGCTTGCCTCTTAGAAAAAAATATGATATCTTTCCTAGAAATCTTTCAGCAATTTGTCCGGACACTTACAATTATTTCTTGAAACTACTCTAAAATCAATGATAGCTTCAAATTACAATATATATTACGTGTGCAGATTTTATATCCAGGATATACAGAGTTTAAAGAGATTACATAATTTCGAGTAAAGCGCCGATGACAATGACAGTAAATAAATCCAGTATTTAGTTTGCTAAACGGTAGTTATACAACAAATTAGCATTCACACTCGGGGATTTGATGGATGACCAGAAATTCGAAAACCGCATTTTGTGGAGGGGTCCACACATTCATGTATGTATGCATGAGTGGTTATTTTCTCATTTCCCATTGAATCTTTTCAACATTTCTCCCCCGTTTCACATTTTCCTTCGTCACCATAGTGAAAAAATGGAATTGGTACTACATAACTCATATTATAAAACACACACACCAACACACAACAAGCTGGCTGATGATGAGCAAAAAATGAGTGGAACAACAAAGGAGAAGAGAGAATATTTCATAAAAAGGCATATCGGAGTCGAGGTGAATTGGAAATAAAGAAGGAGGATGGGTTGAATGGTATCTCTACAAAGCAGAAAAAAATGACGATTGACTTGATTCACAATGTGTAATAGGGTTGAACATGATGCATTCGGATGACGAAACACAAGAGAACAGATGGACGCTACATTCATATGCAAAATGGCAAACTGTACAAGGAGAGAGGTATTACGGGATCATAACAGCTTTAGGTCATACATTGTTCCTCTTTTTTTCTGTCAGTCCTTCCCTTCGTCATTCCTTTCATTCGATCACTAGATTCACTGTCTCTTTCATGCCACTGATGATGATGATGATGCTCATGATGATGTACTGGGCACAACAAGGATTTGTACATATTATACAGCCAGAGATCCCAGTGCACATTCAAAAAAGCCACATGGTAATAATGTGAAACAAGAAATGGAAAGCTAGTTTGTCTCTATAATAATAATAATAATATCATATGCGTAACTTTTTGGACGACCAATTTTACCATCAAACAGTTGGCAATAGCTTTACTGATGGAATACCGCACCGCTGCTGCTACCCGGATTTTTAAAAAAAGAAGTCTTGTCGTCGTTGTCATATAGCTTCCATTATGATAAAACGAACATGCATAATGTACAATATTAGGATATTGCACACAAAAAAGTTTAGCCATCATCACTACTCTGCCCTGTAGTTACGGTATGTAAAAGGAAGAGAGAGATGAGATATATTATCATTGCCAGAAAAAAAATCGAGTAACAGCCACTCCACTAACTTCTTGTTCATAATAATATTATTACAAGGAATATCTTTTTAGCGTGCCGAAGGTTTCGACCAACAGAGAGAAAGAAGGAGATGAATGGATACTTGTCCGTGTAACATGGTTAATGTTTCTATATTGTTTTTATATGGTCTATATCTGCTCGCATTACGCACAAAACGCTACCACCGGAAAAGGAGGGTCTTCAGAAGAAGAACACACAGCCTCATTATCTTTATAAACTAGCTATATAGGGATGTCCGTGCAGCATCTTGAAAGATACTTTGAAGTTGTAAGAAATTGCCCAATATTCATAGACCCACCGTGAAATGTATGTGTCATTTCCCAGTTTTGCTTTTTTATCTCTCTCTCGCTCTCTTTCTGACTTTGTCCCGCTTTGTCTCTATTATATTATAAAATATTAAATCATATCATTTTAAGTACGCCACAAGTTTTTTTAGTGGAATAGTGTAAGTGAATGTAGTAAAAGCAAAGAGAGAGAGAGAGAGAGAGAGTAGCGGTAATAGTGATGTGGTGAAGTTTAACATAATAGTGAAGAGAAAAGGACCTCGTAAAATTTTTTTTTGGGGTCGTCGGCTTGTGAAACCTCTTTTGTTCCAAGAATTTGACACACTCGATCAGAATAATAGTAGACTCCGCCTCGGAATACGATGGGGTGGAGAGAAGTCATCGTAGCAACTTTTATATCACACAGCCACCACCACCACCGTTCTTTTATATCTGCACGTATAAACCATGCTCACTGTGTTCCATTATTATTTTTTTATATGATACAATATGAACCTGAAGTGAAGTGAGAGAGAGAGAGAGAGGTTGAAACACAATTTGTCTCTTTTTTCTCTCTCATCTCATCTCATTATTACTGGTAAAATATATATTAGTTGCATATGCGACAGATCCCTCATTTCTTTTCATCTCTCCAGCTTGACTTAATAGTTGGTGCTTAAATTTCAGAGACAACTGCTATACTCACAGTATCTGGACTTGTATGCATGCACATCTATGTACTTGAGCCAGGAAAAAAAAGGATAGAAAGAGATGCTGTATTTGTGAAGAGGAGCAGCAGCAGTGATGTTAGTAAATGTGTATGTTTTTTGATAGGGATGTGCAGAGAGAAAAAAAGAACATCCTTTTATGCCCGTTGTCATATATGTGCGTAGTATGGAGTACACACAACAAAATCAAAGCTCGCTTAGCCTGTTAGATATTACCATAAGCCATAAAAAGGCAGGTATTGCCAACCCCATCATCATCCTCGGCATCATTATGACAAGAAAAGGAAAAAATGAGGCTATTTTGTGCATTCTGAACGATAATAATGGTAGATATGGAAGTACATTCGTATTATGATGCATATTATTATTATTATTATATGTGCGTATAAATAGGTATACTAAACCCTAAACCTATTTACCTACCCACCTAAAGGAGTCGTCGTCGTCATCACTAACTCGAAAAAGTTGAGTTGTACACTTTACACAGGAGGACGAACACTCAGGTTTGATATAATACCACGGAAAAAGAATATTTACCTCGGCAGGCTGTATATAATAATATCGTTATTATGATGATGGCGATGATGATGACGATGATACATTTATTTTATACCTTTTTATTATGGTTCAATGTTTGGAATAGAATTAACCATATTTATGCTCCATTCTCAACACAAGTCACCATTTCAATGTAATAAATTACCGTTGTTGCATTCACGACATTCTGGTAAGAGAGACGGTATATGGATTTTTGGCTACTATTTTTTCTACTTATACATTTATATCTCTCCGTTTATTACTAACTACATATTTTATACATCCACCCGATGAAACTAATGACGATGGGATGATGATGTTGGGTGAAAAAAGAAACTTTTAAAAATGAAATAATACCAATAAAAGCAATATGAAATCACAGTAGTTGTACTTAATAGTGATGAGGATAAAGTAGGAGGTTTCTTTTTATTATCATTTTCTATTTCGTATGGACATACCTATAAACATTTATGTCATATTTTTTTCTGTTTCTAGTAGCGATAATAAAAGCAAGATTATTCCTAATGACAGATAAATCATAATGGTTTTTAGCGTTAATATAAAATCCAAACTCATCGTCATCGGATTTGGATGCAGGCTCTATTAAGCATAAAATAGCAGGATAATATGACTCATATAGAATATTATACGCACACAATAGTTCCATATTGCTTAGCTTTATATTTAATAATAATAGGTGTATTTACATTTCGTAATAATCGGGATGAAAGGGAGAGATATGTAACGTGAAAACACACAAACTCGACTCTTTTCTTTTTTTTCTTCCTTCTTTATCCTTTCTGCCTCTTCATAATAGATAGTAATGATACTTTCTATGAGTGTTAATACAGTTGTCAGACATTTAATTTGTCACCGTCTGAGAGAGTGGAATAAAGACCTTATTTATTTATTAATGTGTTTCCGCTTCAAGGTAATCTTGAATAATTACCTTGTATATACTTTAAGAGTGAACTATTAATCACATAATTATAAATATTCATGTCTGCTAATTGAATCAGACATCATTGTGTGGCGTTGCTGCTCACTAACTCTCGCGGCGATAAATGGTGGTATGTCAGCCTGACATATAAAATATAACATCTCATGATAATGATACTCATCATAATATTTTTTTTCCCTCTGCGCCATCATATATAGAAAAATAATATTAAAAAAGAACAAAGAAACCAGCACAGTAATGTGCAGCACATTTGCATACACTTTTTTTTATAGAAGAAAGAACAAGCACAAGGACGCAACATGATGCATAATACTGAAAAGAAGGAAAATATAAAAAACAAACAAACAAAACATTTTGTAGACAATTCTCAGTGGTTGCTGTTGCAAGTTGCAAAACACCATAAATTTTAGTCGAGTGATAAATAAAATCTTAGATCGAGCTCAAATGCCATAATACATACCAAAGTACTATTATTAAGACATACGTCGTGTGTAAGAAAGAACACATAAATGCATGGCATGCATGAACACTTTAAATATTTCTCTCTACTCCGATCTTCTCTCTTTCTAAATACATCTCCGCCTATTCTTTTATTTCAACACACACACACGAATGAATGCATATTGACGATAAGTATTATATGCATGAAATGAACACAAAACTCGTTCAGCGTATATTTTCCCTTTCCACAAACCTAATCCCGTGGATCACAGGTGTTGTGGAAAAGTGAGCAAGGTGAATCTCTCCCATCGATTTACTCGTTTTAAGCAGCGTAACAATTGGGCTTAAAAAGTTTTTTTTCTTTTAACACATCCGTTCTGACAGAAACATTTATTGAAACGAGGGAAAAGCATCATCATACCAGCCAGTGTGTATAGTCACTGTGTGTGACAAACAACCTTGCATTCTATATCAAAGCAACCATTATAAATATATAGAGGAAGCATAATAGGATCAGTTGTGTGATTGACTTCTTTCCTTATAAAACCATTATACATCCCCCTTTTCCCTTTCTATCCGCTTAAAGAAAAAGGGACACACTGACAACTGATAGAGAGCCCAGAGAGAAGAGTAAAATATATGACTATTCTGATTTCCATGAACGGTTTATGTAGGGCTCTAAAACACAAACCTAGGAAAAAACCTTCATACTTGTCATCTAGGTTTAAACCGTTTAAATCTCCTTTTCAAAGTCCGCCCTTAATTCAACTGTAGAAAATAATTTTTAAATTGTACGGGAATTTTTAAGTTGTCCCCACTGTTTTAGGGTCTTCTCTCAGGAAAGAATGAATAGAAAGAAACTTCATTATATAAAGAGAAAAAATGGAGGAAAGAGAGAAAAGTATTAAGTAAAGAATCAACACTTATGAAGGAAAGAAGGACAAAGAAAAAGACTCTCAAGGCAAGTTATTTTACGCAGAAAATAAGCTAAGCAATTGATAAATAAAATACTAAAATGCTGGAAAAAGTTGTGGTACGTTTTGTTGTTGTTGAAGAAGAAACTGAAAGTAGGAAAGACGAGGAGAAAAGCACTAGTTATTTTTTGTTGTAGTATTGTAGTCTTGTCCTCGTGATGTATTCTACATGAGTGTGTTGTTTAAAACAAAGAGAGAGAGAGAGAGAGAAAGTGGAAACATATGAAGAGGCAGGAAAGAAAAAGGGAACAAAGAGTACAAAGTACAAGAGACAGAGAGAGAGAAAAGGGGAGAGAGTATTTTATACATTTAATACTTGCATTATCTTATACTTTTACTTACTTAAATAGTTACTTCTCTGTATATTCTCTGTAATAATAATATAAAAGTGAAAAACATGAATAAGTTTCATCAGCATCAAGTCATTTCACATGCTATTTGTGTCTATGGCTCGTGAAACCTGAATCCAAAAACCGTCTTATCTCTCAAGTAATTTCAACTTTTCGCATAAATTTCATCACAACTTCCACAAGCCTCACTCACAGTGTGGCTCACACCCAATTAAGTCACTCTTGTTTTGTGGCTTCTCGCTACATATAAGCCTCTTGTCCCACAGGAATGCTCTCTCGCTCTTCCTCTCTTTTTCTCTCTGAAAAGCACCACCGCCGTTCTTCCACCACCATCACGGGGAAATGGAAGGAAAGAAGAACGGGTCGTATTATGAGTAAGTAGCGGCGGAACAGCAGAACGCAACGGCAGATTATAGTAAAAGCAAAGCAGGACATGAGCAAAGAGACAAACTACTACTACCACCACCACGCGTTATCATCATCATCATCCTCCTCATCATACAAGAAATGCTTTATAAAGCCGAGTGATGGAACACAGGCACCCTTTTAAACTTATAAAACGTGTGTCTGTTTTTCCAGCCTTTCCTGCTCCTTCCGCCACCACTGATGATGATGATGAGGATGATGACTGCGATACGGTTATTTTTTGTCGTGTGTGTGTATAAGAAATGGAAAACACGTTGTTGCTGCTGCTGATGTTGTATGTACACAAGTAGAACGGATTAAAGAGGAAAACCAACGAGCCAAATAGGAGATGATCATTGCATCTTTTCTGATAAAAAATATATGAAAAAAGTTTACGCTCTCGGTTGGTCGGGCAGTTTGAGTGTGTGTGTGTGTACCTACTTGTCTGTCTGTGCGAGAAAGAGAGAGAGAGTGTGTACTTTTGGATGATGTTGTTTTTGTTGGTGTAAGTAAACCATTCCATCTCACTAAACTTGCTTAATATGACAAGTTGCTCTCTTCTGCATCCCTCATCTTATGCTTGTTATTTATAACAAAGTATACAAGTTAGAGGAGAATGAGTGTTGCTGCATTTAATATGACTTTTATCTCCTCCTCAAAAACTAAATATTATTATTATACTTGATGCACAAAAACCACTTTCAAACTGGGAGCGGAGCAGAGCGCTCTTCTTTTTCAAGTACGCTATTTCTTTACAAAATATGAGATGACTTTCACTGTGATCCTGGTTGCTGTTATGTTGCTGGTTGGTGTGTATGTATGTGTGTGTAATTTGCTGGTGAGGAGAAATGATTTTGCGATAACAACTAGTAATATTAAAATGTAAATAGCTTATCTTGTCTTTGATTACATTATATTAAACCACGTTGCACACGCTTCACTTCCAATTTACACAATTACATTATAAATATGAGCAAAAGTAGAAGCAAACAAGCAGTTTCATCATCCCACCAGAACAACATTCTCTGTTATGATCATTTTATGCGTTCTGATTAAAACTAATGTAAAAAGATTGAAAATGGAAATGCTTCAACTTTGCTAACAGACAACTATTTAACTACAGATAAGCATATCAACAAGAAAAGGGTAGAATTTACATGAATGATCCTAAAGTAAACTATATTGGATTATCAGCCGTTATTAAAATGTTGCTATTGTATAAATTACCTTGACTTGTGACTCGGTCATTCCAAGGGCTATTGCTAATTTGGCTCTTTCAGGACCAGCTAAATATTTGGTTTGCTCAAAGGTCTTTTCCAATGCGAAAATTTGGTGACCACTGAATGTGGGACGGGTGTGCTTCTTCTTTCCATCTTTGTCTGAGTTCGAACCACCGCCTCCAACACCTGAAATTAGGAAAAAAGAAACAGCTAAAGTTTAATGTGTGCGTGGGGGATTGTTAGAAGGCATTTCGTCGTCAGCGCATAGGAGAAGTAAATCTCGCTCTGTTTACAAGTCTGATTATTGCGATATGATCTCCACACTTGTGCGGTTCGTGTATGAAATTCGAAAATAATATCACCCCCTCCATTTGGCAAGTGGTCAGACACGTGCACCCAGTGATTTGTAACAAGAAAAGACACGCTCGTTGTTCAATTAATCATGTACATTTTGGAAGGGAGTGGAGGAGTGTCATGACATGACAATGTGATGCAACATTTAGTTTGTAAGCAGTCAATCGAAATGTAACCGAGGAGCTTTCTGTTCCCGCTATGCTGGGTTCCCACACTTCCGATATTTAACCAAAACGAGCGACCAACGGAACAAATGATAACACGTTTCTCGTGTCTGATAAAATAGTTTATAATGATGGATGGACACAATCCCTAGAACAACACTTGTCTCCACTTACATGATATCCAACACCCAAAACCGACAAAACTATTTATAAAATGACTTGCATAAAATGACCGTATTAAAGCTTATCACAATAGTGCTAACAAGGTATAATAATAAATTTGTGTACCAAATCGGCAAATCGAAAGATAAAAAAATAGTGCAGAATAATAACTCTTTAAATTATGAAATGTAATCTGCACATTCCGTACAGGTATATATCCTATTGTAATAATATGCATCCTTATTATCATAGCTTCATTAATTAAAAGTGATATTATATGCAGTTATTTGTACATCCAAAATTCATAAAGGTTCATTAGAAGATTTATTGGCACAAGTGATTAAATTACAAGTCAGTGCAATTCATAAAGCCTTAATAAATTACACGGTTCCTGATACTCTTCAAAATCTCTTGTTTTGACTCTTATATTCGTAGCCAGTTAAAACTATCCTAATAATAGCATTTATTATCCGTATAGCCTCATGTACATATAAAATGATTACAGTGTGCTTAAATTGAATGAGCAAACAATTATAATATTAATAATATGATATGAATTAGAGTATTATCTCTCCCATCCCAATAATCGACGTATCCCTGTGTAAATACCAGGAGACACACATCAATATTATCATATATTTGCTCAAACAGTTACAATTTGAGTGGAACAGCAGGAGCAACGCTTATATATCCACAGGAAAAGATAAAGAGAGAGAAATGATATGCCATGACCAAACTATAGAACCCAACAAGTACAAAACATAAAATATCATAATGAAATGGATGAAAAAAGGAGAGAAAGAGGAACAAAGCTTCATTTAATTAGGAGACATATGATGTGTTTGTTAACAAAGTCAGGGAGCCGCTCTTTACAACCGAAGCCACCACCATCGCCTCTATTCCTCTCCCCTCGACACATTTATTGTTTGCCATTGTCGAATAGATTGGACTGACTCCCTCCTCTTCCTTCCTTTGCAAAGAACAAAAGTAAGGAGAAAACTAATAGTGGTATTATTATTTATTATGTAGAAACAACACAACAAAACAAGAGTCTATTCCCTGCACCATCATCATCCTCATCGACAACAAGAAGGAAAACGGCAGGAGGAACAAGACTACTTACTACAACAACAGCTCACACACAAAATATTATTATATTTATTTTTGGTGTAGAAGAAATCTATTGATATCAAGTTTTGTCGTATTACTACGTGCCCTGCCACCACTACTACTGCAAGTAGTGCCATTCATGTCGAAAACTGACAATGAAACCACGACTGGTTCATGGCTTGCAACATGCGCCTATACTCTCTAACTCGTCGTAGGTCCGAAATTGTATTCTCTTTCTCTCTCTCTTTTGGTAATGCAAAGAGATATGAACAGATGTTGTGTTGCTTAATTCTCATCGTCGGCGACGTCCTGAGTTGTGTGCATGGTGCACTGTTATTCCTAATAATGGTATCATTAGCGAAAGCAATCTTCCTTCCTGCAAAATTCTTGATTATAACAAGACAACTACTGCCACATTATTATTAGCAAAGAAGACGGCGAAACGGTCATAATATTTATAATAATAATATCTATAGTACCTATCTCTAGACACGTCTGGGGAAACAAAGGAAGAAAGCGAGAGAGAGAGAGATGATGCTTATATGATAATGGGGCATGTTGCTACTTGCCTCTATTAAATGTATATGAAGGTACTTTTGTATAAGGGAAAAAAAGTCTTTAGTTGATATGTTTTCCCTTTCAACTTACACTTTATTAGCGGAAACAAATTATTGATACAGCCTACTAGATCCTTTCTTTCTCTTTATGTCTAGAGCATCCACTAAAATGAAAGAGAGAAGGAAAGAGAGAGGATGTTGATAGAAGTAGTAATTTTCACTATACCATATTTCCATGGTAAGCGTTTTTCAACCACCACTTTTGTTAATATTTTATAGGAGTAAATTAAGAGTCCGACGCTGTACAATGAATACTGCTTGAATAACTCATTTGCGTATACATACGAAGAAGATGGAACAAGTCAAGAGAGAAGTAAAACAGCAGCATGTTTCATAATATTCATCTTGTACTTGACACCGATTCTCCAGCCTCTTATAACCTAATATATGAAAGTATAAAAAAATATGTAAGATTTTTGTAAAATGAAACCTTTTCCAAGGGATATAATAATATCGTCAGTCATCACCACTACCACCACCACCGCTACTTCTTCTCTACTACTGCACTCCTTCCACGTAATATTATTATGGAAAGTTTTTTATTATAATATTTTCTCTCTCTCTCTTTCTCCACACCGCAACAACACTTACTCCTACTACACATTGTGAAATGTGTAAAAGTAAAATAGACATTTTATGTTGAGTGTAGTAAAAGTGGTAGTAGTGGTGGCGGCGGTGACGGCATAGTGTGCGGTGTAGTAGTTGTTGTTCAGAAGAACAGAAAATATAACCATGCTCCAGTCTCATGGCCAATATTATGCCCAAATTACCATATTTTGTTCATTATATTTCTTTCAAAATTAAAAACTTCCTAAAAATTGGCGCCTTCTTGTTCCTTTCATTTCACGATATGAGCTAGTTATATTGTCGAAAGCATGAGAGAGCTCTTAAAATGAAAAGAGTCCCATTATTATTATTATTATTATATAGTGCGCAAGTATTATACTTTTATTAAAAGCTTTCGAGAAAAATACGAGGAAACATATATTGCCCTCTTTCTTCTTTACGGCTGTCTCGTAATAACTTGAGGCGTACAGGTTTCATACCAAACAAACCGCATACAACACAGACCGAGAAAAGTACTCTTACACCGAGAAAGTGGAGAGAAAATAGGGAGTTTTTTTTCGTGGGATGGTGGCGGTGATACTCTTGTTGTTGTTTTAGCAAGGTTATTAGAACCATCATGTGATACCGTGTTTGTTGTCGTTCCAAAGGAACAGGACTACAAGTGAGAATATAATGTGAAAACACTTGGGAACAAGAGGTAGAAAATACATGAGCAAGCTGAACAGAGTTGACTTTTATGTTTTTTTCTCTCTCTTTCTCACAGGGAAAAATGAAATAAGGAGATAAACGGATACGCACTCTTGGCCAATATTAAGAAAGGGAATTAAATAAGAAAGCTTATTATTATCAGACATGAAAACACTTTTTTCTTAGTTTATATGTTTGTATCTTTTGGTTGACTTTATAGTTTATTTTCTGTATTAATTCTTTTGACTTCAAAAAAAGACAGGGGTAGTAGGTAGGTTACATTTTAGCTAGCTAATAATATACATATTTGTACAATTAGAGAGAAAAAACCCCTTTCATTGATGCATTCATAAAAGTTTGTGTAACCAGTATCATTTTCAGATACTGGTGTTTGCCCAAGTTTTTATAACTTTCACTTGTTTAGTTTACGAATGTCAGAATAGGAATGTATTTATATAATAAATCCATTTATCTTTGTTCACGTTTTGTGTCCAGAAATCGCCAGCACTGTGTAAGGCTGCTAACCTCAGAATCATTTGAATAAAAAAGGGCTGTATTGCAGAATAGTGAATAAGTAGTTTGCACACAGTGCATTCTCTGTATCAGAGAAATAGAAGAGAGCCACATAAAAAGAGTAAATTTTGTACAAGACGAAGGAAGAAAGCAGCAGTCTATCCGACTGAATCAGAGCTCTCCACAAGATTATGCAGTAGTAGTAGTAGGAGGCCACATGCAGTAAATAAGTTACAGCATTCCACTTCCCATTACTAATATTATTTATCCGGGATTATAGGATATGATGTGCTATATAGGAAGGGATAAGCGATAAAAGAGACACAATATTATGGATACCACCACACATAAACACGACATTCCTATATGATGACGGCAGGGCAGACAAACAATAGATTGAACAAGAGAGAGAGAGAGGGTGGGATGATACAACATCATCATAAACCTCCTCCACATCATATTATTATACAGAAATATGTGTTATACATTATTATAGGAGCTGTTACTAGATTTTGTAAGGATGCGGCTGGACAGGAATGCCAAACAACGAGAGAGAATGAGAGGAAAGAGCGAAAGGAAAGCAATGATGTTATGAGCATCTGTATTATTTCATTTTCTTCCAAGTCAGCCACTGGAGACTATCTTTGAGAATATAGCGAGTAGTGGTAACCTGCTTCTAGTCTAATAAATTTACACTTGGCCTCGACTAGACGCTATCTGTTGAAAGGTTAAATTGATATTTGTGAAAGAATGAAACCTGTGTTGGGTTGTGTGTTTGTCTGCCCACTCTATGTGAACAGAGAGAGAGAGTGAAAGTGGCGATGGTATTATTATCATTATTATTGCCACCACTATTACTGCATTTCCACTTGGTGAAATGGTAAGTATAAAGTGGACAGAGAGAGAGAGAGAGAGAAAGCGTTACTGTTTCACTTGAAAATGGGATAAACGAGATGATTAAACGAATAACGGATAAGGCCAGATGATGATATTTGATTGCACATGAGGGAGGGATATGCTTTCAATACTGTACTCTGTGAGTTGATTATGATAGGTTGAACCGTATCAATTTGATTCAGCTCTGGTTGAGTGCTCTCTTCCTTTTATATCTATTATTTCTCTTTTTTTCCTCTCTCTCTCTCTCTCTCTCTATCTGCTTATTGCTCCCTTTTTGTTTCTCGTCATGCTTCCTTCCCTGGATATTATACCACATATTGAGAGATAGCAAACAGTAATGGTAGTGGTGGCGGCCCAAGTAAGGGTTCTCAATTCTATTACTTGAGTTGCTACGTTTGCAATAAACATTTTTATAATATTACATTATTGCTCTTTTGCTGCTATGACTTTTTGCCTTGGCTGCGGACACAGAGAACCACCCTAACTACTGTCATGAGTACAAGTCATGTCTTTGTTTTGTTTTGGGTAGTGTTGTGTTTATATGAAATTAAGTGTCCATCCACAATGATTCAATTATTCGAGTAAGCTTTTCATGACTTTTTTCCCTTTTGATGCAGTTTTATTCTATTAAATTATTGGATTGAATGAACACATTCAGGCAGTGCTTCTTGGATTATGTAGAGATATACTTTGTTGGAATCCATTACAGTATTTCCTCACAATTTAATCATTGTGATGACCCCCAAAATAGTATTGAATGAAAGTTTATAAATATGTACACTTGGATAGGATGATATTATTGAATGGGTTGGTAATAGATATATATATATATTGGCTGCATTGCTTAAAGAAATGAAAATGGGATATTGAAAAGTCACTTGTCTTATTTACCTGGATGACTGACACGCTCTCTCCACAGGTTAGGGTTGGTGACAAGACTCTGAAGACCAGGCCAATAAATTGGTCTGGCTAGCTCCAATTGTTTCCCAATGGCACCCATCCAAGCTGAAGGCGCCATGGACATTCCCATTCCAGGAGGAAGTCGCGCTAATCCTGCTGCAGCTCCTGCAGCAGCGGCGGAAGCAGCCACCATTGCCCCTAAAGTTTGGGTCGGTCGACTCAAAATATTATCGATACCGTGAGGTGTTCCACTGGCAGTTGTTGAAGTTGATGTCGACGTCGTCGATGGATGAATACTCTGGAGGAATGTTTTGCAAAATAGCCCATCATACATTTATTCATGTACATGTAACGTAAAACTTTTTTCTCTACACTCAGCAAGCCCAACTGTTAGAAAAGCATAACTACACAGATAGGTACATATATTCTTTGTACTGGCAGGCGTGACTAGTTTATTCTCCTTTTTACTACTAGCAGCCAAACTTTATAGGAATATATATTTATTTAATGTAGACAAATGCATGTCGTACTACTACTATTAAAGATAAGTGAGTATACATATGCGAGTCTGCTGCCTAGAGAATAAGATCGACACAACGTTATATATTAACACCCATCTTCAAATTTCATATTCTTTTTATTCCCTTCCCACTTTTCACACAAGTGCTGACCAATCTTTAAACCTCAGCATAAAAAACGCCATCATTCCTCTCTCTCCATTCCTTTTCGCTGCTACATAATATATTACATTACATAATGCTGTTGTGTGCAAAGTATGAATATCAAAAGTAGTGCTGGCTCTTGACAGGACTCGGAGTAGTATATCACTCACTATTATCTTGGCTCTACACTACAATCGAAACAAAGGATGAATACAAAGTAGTTTTCGCTTACTTTGCTACTTACGTTTGGAGGGATACCATGAAGTGAAGCGTTTTTTAGACATTGGGCTGCTGCCATTGATGTCGGTGTATAATGTTGTAACATTGCAGATTTCATTTCAGTCATGGAGTGCAAAGCAGCAAGGGGAGGGCTTCCCAGCACAAATGCAGCCGCAGCCGCAGGACTAGTTGCCGCGTTGCCTCCCCGACTTCCGCTGTCCATATTACCTAAAGAATTGCAACAATTGAGCATGTATACCTCTTTACAAGGTAGACAAAGAAACTGATTGTGAATACAATGCAAATGAATTAGAGCAACAGACATGATTACAGCAAATATCATTTTATATTATTTGACAAGACATTAGCCGCTAGAATAGAAAAGGCTAGCACAATTTTTTCACAAATCAAGTTAAAGGAACTGACAAACCTGCTGCCAAACTGTTAAGGTTGAGCAAGGAGAGCATCGAAGATGCAGGAGTACCAGCTGTCGCAACCGGTGGATTCGAGTGAAATTCCAACATTCCGGTTGTTCCCCCAGAATTTATCTACACCACCAGCAAAAGTTTTCTTTTAAAAATCAAACTTACAGTAAAAAGCCTCGAGTACCTATAGCCCTTTGTAAAATACAAGCATTTCTTGTTCGGAAACTTTTACTTTTTTTCCAAAATAGCTTGAATGCATCATTCTACAAACATTTTACGCATAAACTTGAAAAGATGTGTGTGTGTGGCTGCCTAATAATGTTATTCATGTACGAATTTCTCCTGCTGCGCACGTGACAAGCATACATTTTCATTAGTAGTCACAGCAGCTTGCGTTTTCCTACAAACAAACCACCACCATGCTCCTCTAAATGACTCCCAAAACTAATCTCTCGAACATGTCGTTAACTTGAAACTGACACTCAATGGGCGTACACACAAAATGTTTTACGAGCTAAAATTGGTGAAAAATTCCATTCGCTAGTTGTCCCTTAAAACAGTGTTAATCAGTGTAAATGCTGATACATATTTTCCCTAAAACTATTTTCAGTAAAGTGTATTAATAATAAGAATTTACACTAATGTTCCCTTGAGAAATATGGCTAAATTAAAATCTAGTATTGTTTTCAGAGTTTATATTAAATGCAGAGCTTTTTCATATTCCTTTCCAAAGTAAGATAAATTGTAACACTTAAACTAACCCTACAACAACTCAGGGACCTGCTAACATTTCCCAGACTTTCAAACTATTTTTCTTATTTTTCAACAAAACACCAAAATCTACATGGCACACGTGCTTTAAACCAACAAACTTTTAGTTCAATAGCATACTTAACAATTATTTCATATTATAACTGATATTGAAAAAATAATGATCATCCGTACCGATGGGGAACTACTTATGGCGGAGAGAGGGGATGATGACGGTGTCTCACTTAATGACGGCGGGTTCGAATCGTCCGTCAGGTGGAGATTCGGGTTTTCGCGTAGAGTTGCCGTTTTGAATGTCGTCAGGGGAATGTTACCGGGAAAAAAGTGGAAAGAGGTGAAAAACACCTTCTTTCCGGTTTCTAGTACGTAGTGTACACGTGACGATATGTTATCTTATAACGCACTTACAGATAAACACTTGATTTCACTGATAAAAACATTTGCCACAAATGTTCAAACATTTTAACTTAAAACTTAAGAATGCATGCACTCCAAAATAAAGACAATAACGACACTTTAAAACAAAGTAATTTTAATTTGATCACAACGGAAGCAGTGTATTTAACCTGTTTGATAACTTCTATTGATCTGGTTCATAGTCGGCCTACATACGCAAACATAAATCTGAACATCCACAAATGATAACACTAAAACACTTTACTTATAACTTTTTCAATCCTTTATTAAGAAATGTGTATTTCCTATTCACACAAAATATATCGATTTAAATTACAATCCAATGAAGCACGTTTTGTTCAATTATCCCTTCAAAGATGTAATTGTGAAATATGAATAAATAATGTTTAGTGCTACAACACTTGGTTGAAATTTTTATCCTTTTCATCAGTGAACTCATGAGACATTTTCCAGTTTGTATTATATTTGCCTTCACAAAACGCTGCACAGAGAAACTGTCACTCAATCTATCACCAGATTTATGGGGCACTGTGCAACCAGTCCTACATTGCACAGCTCATTCTCTTTCAACCTTCTAAACTTCAACCATAATCTTTTTTGGAATGAGTGAGCCGTTAAAACTTCCACTTTTCGAAATATACTATTCCAAATTTTCAAAAGTCAAGAACAATTTATTATATTTGATGCACTATATATTATCAGGCTTCCACTGCCCTAGTGTATCATCATTAGCCAGACTGCATGTCTATTTCTATATAAATAACGCGTTTATGTTCGCTTTATGCAGTTTTTGTGCACCAACGAAAAAGATGATCTGTTGGTTGGTTTGACTCTGTTATAATAATGAGAAGGGTTTTTCCTCAGCCTACGATTGAAACACCACTGATGGCTAGATGAGTGAGAAAGGGTCGTGATATAGGTACTTCTCACAACTGCTCAGCGCGAGGAGAGAGCCTCAATGTGTGTGTATGTGAGTGCAATTTCGGTGTGAGTGAGAAAGAGACGGAAACGGAGCACAATACACAACCAAGTCACAAGCAATAAGTGCATGCACTAAGCCAATTGTTGTAGGTGTCCATAACTGCTCTTGATTGTGTATGAATTTCATGAGAGCAATAAGAAGATGTGTGTGTGAATGAGAAAAGTATACGGACTGAGAGAGAGAGAAGGGAAGTCATGCCGAGTAAAAGGTACAGGAGCAAATGGATTCTTGAGAGTTGTTGGCTCTCTATTTTAGTTAACTTGCTACTTACTCTTTAAGCTACCATACCACCACCATATCATCATCATCAACACCATTCCTCACTTCTCTCTCTACCAACAAGAAGATGAACAAAGCCTCAGCAAAAGTTTCATTCATATTATGTGTCGTGTATATATATACTTGTATGTATTGTATGTAGCAGGCTGGCAGGGAAAAGAGTATCGGATTCACTAACTTTATAATATTATGTATCTGCTGTTGTTAGCCAGTGAATTTGATTTCGGTTTCGGATATTGTGTATAAAAAGGACACATTATTGTTAGTAGGGCTGATACTTCAAGTCATCTCGTTCTCTGTGTGTATATGTGAATGCACAGCATAAAAGGAAAAGTAAGTGTTCAATGTGCTGAATAATATAGTGCATAGAATAGGGACGACAATGGAAAGGAAACAGTTTAGTTGTATATAAACTGCTCTTTTGTGAAAATTGGACAAATCTCTGTATTGTTGAAGAAACGTATTGGAGATGTTTGAAACCGCTGGGGTGACACTTTTCTTCACCTAAATGATTGTATGTTATATGCCAGACAAATACTACTACTTTCGTGATGGAGGTCCTCACAAGACTGTTTCTTATATTTTTTTTCTCAATGAATGAACGTAACCGATTTGAACTTCCTGTCCCCATTATTATCTCTGCTGGAAAAGGAATTCCATTCATTCCCTCGGAAAGTCATACAAACAAACAAAAAATTCTGCACGTTGCCTTGTTGATCTTACCTGTCGGCTTCATTAAAGTTAATCATGGTTAAAGCGTATAAAACAAAATTCATAAATGAATAAAAAATCTCTATGAAAATTAGACAACAGTCATTTAAATTCTCAGGCAATATTCAAAATACGTGTTATTTTCACTTCATAATTCTCATTATTACAATAAAATGAGGAGAAAGGCACTATATATGCTTCATCACCCACAAAGATGGCAAAATACATTGTTAACCGTTGCATACATAGTTAAGCATGTAAAGAGTAAAAAATTAGGGCTCTGTTTCCAGAGAAGACAAGGAGCTATCAACCATTTACCTTTTCTATCCAGCGACCAGTATAGTGAAAAGACGAGTCTCCATCATCCTCATGATCATCATTGCCACAGGGTAATATGCATGCTTGCATACACATAAATACGTCTTGTATGTGCCATTTATGTACATTATTTTGTTATTCGTGTTGTGTATGAGCGGGTGAGTGTGTCTGAGTGACTGACTGTGTAAAACAGGAGCAATGGTTTTGTGGTTGCTAGCAACTTCCCAGTGACTGGTGTGATTCGCTTTCTCACAGTGGAAGGCGGCACGAGTGCTCAGGATTGGATCCACACCGCTGCCGAACCGTCCCGCTCAGACGAAGGTTAACGGTGATGATGGAATCAATTTCCCGACTTGTGTGTGCTGAGCATTGTGTATAAAAGTGTGTGTATTATGTGTGTGCTCTCACTGCTCACTCTTCTCCTTACTTCACTATCATTATGTAATATCCTCATCATCATCATGCAATACGTACCTTTTTCACAGATAAAGACTAACCTAAAACGTCTTACGCTCAAGTGGTGCAGGAGGAGATGCAGGAGATCAAACCCATTTTTGTCTCGGTCTTTATATAAACTAATAACGACATAATGTAATAATGTATGTACATTTACGCATGAATACACATTTGGTTACTTCGCCGTATCTCATATTACTAATTCATAGAAAACATTTTTTACACGATATGCAACACGCAAAGTCATATTCTGAATCTAATAGTTGGCTATTTTCTTTAAATACTGCTTGCAGTTGCAGCAACTCTGGCTAAATTAGTCAAGGATGCATTTTTGATGAGCGATAATCGCCGTAGGCACTCTAGAAAACCTTGAGTTTTTATGGTCCATTGTTTCATTCTTAGAATTGATGTGTAGGTATGTGTACACTTACAATAGTTAGATATTAATAGTTTAGGAATGGTTATTAATGTGGATTTGTCATTTGACCCGTGTAAACATAAAATACATGGCTATACAGCGACAAAAAAATCTCGGATGAAGCTCAGATAATTTTTTTATATAACCAAGCGTGAGTCCATCTATCTGCAACCAATTCAGACCAACAAAGAATATGAGGCCTCCAGGATACGGTTCTTCTAACAACATGATCTTGTCGATTTCATTCTGGATACCTACACTATGTTCATCCAAGAAAGAGAACAGCTAAAATTCAGAGCATTTTATTCCAATTGTATCCCGTGTAGAAGGATATATATGATTTTATCAATGCATTTCTCGGAGTTGGTAAACCAATTAATATTATTTGTTTGTCATGAAAACATAATATTTCACAATTTTAGATATTGAATTGTTAACAATAAGTCCTTATTATCATTCTGCTAACGATTTTGTCCCCTGCAATAAATGGATATAATCAAAGTGCGAATCCGTACTATTGTATAAAAATCATTTGGGTGTCTAGTATAATTAAGACCTTTGCTGTCAATAAATTAATAATATTTCATGTCATGGAAAAAAACTACACAGTATTCATTCTATGAATGTTTGTCATCAGTTATTATTATTATTATTTAATAATATTCATAATTATCAGCCTTATCTCAGGCCCACACAACAATCATACCAACTTTATTTCCAACACATCCGAAAATCATTTTCACTTTGTTTAATAAATCTCTAATATGCTCAACATTTCAATTGCAGCAGAAGCGAGCAAAGGTTTGTACTAACAAAGATAAGTATCACCAAACAATTTGATTTGGTGGAAAGCGATCCCATTTAAATAATAATATCGATGATATGATATAAATAAAACGGTTGTGTATACAGTAGCTCTGAAAAATATTACTAACGGAGCATAGAAAGAAAAACTTTGATCCCTTTCTGCTTGGTAGAAACTTGATTAAGTTAAAAAGTTCATGCAATTAAATAGATTGATTCTCACATTGTAAACGCAGAAGAGAGGAGCACCTCTACTAAACTACATGACTGTATGCATGTATGTGAGCCCAAAAGGAAGGGTACCATTAGTGTATGAAAAGTCACAGTAGGTTAATTTAATTAGATTAATATTGAAAGGAAAAGTTTATTTATTAGCTTTCCCTAACACACTTAAGCCAGCTCACAAAAGTCATAAACCATTACGTGTTTTCAGTATTAGCAATGATCATGATCAACATCACTTGAAAAGAGAGAAGCGAGAGGGCTCAATAAAATTGCATTACTTGCATATGTGCCTCTCTCACTGATTCTTCCTTCCGTTTATGCCTACTTCCTATAAATGAACTGGGAGGAGGAATAGTGTAAAGTATTTTGAGGATAATAATTATATGAGCGTATTATAAAGTAGAGTGAATTGCATGTAAAATTGACACTACGTTGTTTGTGCTCTATTATGAATTATATTATGACATGTAAGTATAGTGCCTAGGAAAATGATACAAAACCGCGTCTCACTCAACAAAATGCATCCATTCCCTCTCGGTTATCTATTTCGCTATTGTCAATTCTGTAACGAGATAAAAACATAATCATCATCACGTTCTCTCTCTCGTTTAAGCCGTTTTGCCTCAATCCAATTGAACAAAACACGTACATCTGCACAACCACCACCAGCTAAGCGGAAAGATATCAAAGTAACAAGAAGGAAGGGTTATATGCACAGAGTGTTTCTCTCTCTACTCTATCGACAGGAATGACTGTATTTTTATCATTAATCTTCATTACAAGAACTTTACAGTGATTTGGTAAAGTGATGATGATCGTCATCACTATACTTTATGTACACAACTGCTGCCTCCAGCCGCACAGTTCAAAGAAAGGTGACGAAAATCATGCGAGTGAGATGAGAGTGGTATTTATTAAGCATGATGAATACGCTACGTAATATTCAGATTCCACATAACTATAAAATGAAGTACGCATACTATTTCAAGCCAATTTAATTTGTTCATTCTTAATTTCTTCTTCGGGGGTAATGCTTTCTTTCTTTCAGCTTTACTTTTTCCCATATTATAGCTTCTATGAAATAATGTAATCAGAATCAAGTGTGTATATGTACAATATTCCAAGAGCAGGAATTTACGTGGACAGGTAGTTTTTTAAGGAAATTACAATAAATAAAGTTTTATCAAATTACATACCCGGTTTACATTATACGCTTATTTATTTGTTTTTTGATTGGAGGCATTCAAGGAAAAAAATAAACAAGGAACTGGCTATGATTTTTTTTCCTTTTTAGGTATTGCATCAAGTAATAAAAAATTACAATAAATATATATATTCATAAACCGACACGTTTTAGAGACTCAACTTGTACGGATTGAAGTGAGAGCTTAACTACGGAAAATAATTTTTGTTCCAGAGAGAAGAAACGAGTTTAAGTAATGTGCAATTTCTATTATTGACAAATCCCGGGATTACAGATATTCTTGCCTGGTGGAATACAAATATACAATATTGGCTGGTGGTTTATATACGCCTATTATTGATATTGATACGTAACAAATAGTAAATAACGAAAAATATTGGATGCAAGCAAACAATCATAGGATATCATCATGAGTAAAGTCATGCATACTCACTCACTTGACTTGTTTTCTCACAAGTAATACCTCCAAATCGAAATGGAAAGTGGCGACGACGGTGCATCCCATCACGAATGGAACAAGTGAAATCATCTCTTTCACAAACCTCTCATTTTCTCTCGCTATGCCTCTCTCTCTCTGATCGTTTGATGCTGCTGTTGGAGCAATCATATAAAATTTAGTCATATATTCGTTTCAATCATCAGATCACACAGCATTCTGACTCTTTCTCTCTCCTCATATTCTCATATTCATATTGCTATTATGAATAGTGAGTGTGAGTGAACATGAGCGAGTGAGAAAGGTCCTCGTCGATCTAGATTTTTTTTTCTGACGTGGAGGCAACTTCCTTTTGCTACTTGGAAACGAGAGTGCATTTTCAATAACAATGTCTGCGTGTAAAAGGGAGGTTGGATCAGCTAGTTTAATAGTTCTTTAGTAAGTGGCCTTTCCCTGCATTTCACTTCTATGATCACCACCACATTAAGGACATTTTATATGATTGTGTGTGTATTATTATTATAAAAGAGAACTGAACTCGTGTACCTTCCTACCACTCGACACACAGTAGTAGTATTAGAGGAGTAATAATAATAATAACATTGTTGTAATGTATATACAGCGACTAAATGCTCACATGCCTTTTTTCAATAAAGACCCATTTTCTTTCGGGTATCTATTTTAGCTGGTTGGCTGGTTAGCTCTCTTGTATTCAGAATGACTCCTCTTTTTGTACTCTCTGGATTTTCCGTATTAAAGCTCTAAATGCCATTTCTCTTCCTTTTGATACCATGATTGAATTGAAAAGCCAAATTGGATTACAACCCCAAGAGAACATTTGGATTGTTCACCAGTAAAGCAGCATTGATGAAAAGGAGCTTTCATCCTCCACGCCACAGCAGTAGTCCTCTTCTCCTCTCGCTCTGTAACCTACCATTTATTTATAAAAGCTTTATACTTAATTTTATCATTGATTTAGTTCAATCTTTTCCTTCACTTACCTTCTCTCTCTCTCCATTCCGTCAGCACATACAGATTGCTTACTCGTTGTTCACTTTGTTGCATTCATGTTTGCTGAATGTTGTGTGAGTGTGCTGACGATTTGCGGCCCAGTGCTGAATGGTTGAGTGGTAAGTAAAATATTATCAATTTATGGCAATATAACAAGAGTTTGGGTGGATTCTGTAAAAAAATATATAATGATCATCAAAACGCTTCCATTTTTTTCTGACTTTTATGGATATTCTCTAACAACATTGATGAAAGTCTCACTCTCGACGATACGGTTGGTCGCTTTTCCTTCCTTTTTTTCTATTGTGTGTTGTCTTTTTAATATCATTGTCTCACAAATGTAATTTGATCATTTATTTTCAGATAAAAGGCAATGTCGGGGAGGAATAATATTCGGATAATTTAAAATAAATTAAATAGGATGACATTGGGTAGCAATATATATCAAATGACAACCTAATTGGCGCTACTAAATGATAATGTTAACAGGTCATGAAAAATGTTTTGGGTATTTTTTAAATTATTTTGGCTACCTACCAGTATCGCAATATAACTACATATTATGTACTTTAATGAAACAATAGACAATAATAATGAATAAATGCTTCTTAACATGCTCATTAATTATATTGCGAAGACAGGGATAAATGAATATTAAAGTTGCTTTACGAAAAAGAGTCTTCGGTTGACTGGCTGACCGTTGTTTATAGAGATTATAGTAATGTGCTTGTATAACTATAAACATGTAACGTCTTCCCTGTGCGTCGGAACACCAGCGATGATGGAATTATGTACACAAGTAGCGGAGAAAGATATTCCACTTCGTCGAGTTTAATGTTTAGTCATGAAATTGACGTGACATCCATTTCCTACCAACATCGTCGCTCCCTTTGGGTTTCTTAATAGTTCTCATGTATCTTTTAAGAAAGTGTTTTCAAAACAATTTGGATAACGAGAAATGCCTTATAAATGCAGTGCATTAAGACATTTCGAGATCATCTACTCGAGCAAATATTTTACGCTAGCTTACCTAAATTGACATACCGTTTAATCGAAATATGAACAGCGAAAGTTTCATGCTTTTGTGAGAATTGTATATCTAGTAAGTTGAACACTTCTTAAACATCAAAGCAGATACGAACGCGAGAGAGTAATGCAACGCGGGTGAAAAAAAAATCAGAAATAAAATGAAAGGATTTTTTACGTAGCAAAGGCAATAGGTTATCAAACTTTTTTTCAGTAGCAAGAATAATTTCCAGAGTGGACAAGGCCAACCATAAAGAGTGCACCAGGATTGTCCACTTCTGTGTCCAATTGATTTCTGGAAAGATTTACTGCAATTTGTCCACATTCTAAGCCCACCAATTGCCCTCTGTATCTTTATTCATGATGACCTTCAAAGGCACAGCGAGAACATATAGTACCCCATCCATGCATTTTTGGGATCTGGTAAATCGTAGTAAATTTTTCGTAGGCAAAATGCAACATGCCCAAATTTTATTGTTTTCCCAACGACATTCTAAATGGCTTAACGGGTAAAGCAGTTTTATGCTAAATAATAAAAAGATAATAGTAACGATCTTCCTTTAATTAGAAAATCACAGCATTCATTTGGTTTCGGCAATGTACTTTTATTTATTCGCATCAAAGCATGTGCCATTACCAACAATTGAAAGTTTAAAATTAGTCACGCTCCTGATATTTCTCTGTCAGTTATCGTTAGCATGGAAAATTCTTCTACCATCATTATTTTCCGTGTCATAATAAAATTACTGGACAAATCATAATTCAGTCATACATTTAAATATTTACCTTATCTTTTGGCTTTCACACATTCTATCGACCAAATCGTTCACCATAAAGGATAGGTTCGGGAGTCCAACAAAAAGTTGTAAATGCTCCCATGAGCGCACTTCATTAGCATCATTGGATCGGGTTTAGCCCAAACAAACCATTAAAAAGAACAAGCACTAATAATAACGTGCAATATTAATGTTTATGCCACACAAAGCTGCCCTTTGTACTTTCACTAATACAAATCGAAAGCTCTGTTATTTTTCTTTGTTTTCGCATTGTCACCAAAGTGACTTGCTCTATTAGTACTGTACAATAGGCTATATCACAGCACAGAGCTTTTTAGCATAATATAAAGGGTGTCACTCTTATGAACTGTTTTTCTGTCACACAGATCATTGATTGCGAAATGGAGAATAAACATGATTTGACCCCCGTCTCGTAAATTATACAAAATGTAATGTTTTATTGCCGTTACAGAGAAACCATTTGCCATAACGTCGCAGCAACAAAAATGAAGTGAGAGTTTGCGGGGAATGGAGACACGCGGGGAGAGAAAGAGAAAAAAAATAAATGTGAAAGTGTTGGTTTTTTATCTGATGAGATGACTCGAATGAAAAGGGTTTTGTTTAACTTTTAAATCTCCGGTTTAAACCTACCAGTCTGTACGAATATAAATCGGCAGTGTATAAAATGCACTTATTTTTGGTATTCTTTATGCTCCCTGTGCAAATGCATACCACGCTCAAATATATATTATTCAACATTTGTCATCATCTTATCAGCGCGATCAGAAAAGACCGGTTGTAAAAGATATTACACTTGCTGGGTGCATGCACACGACTTGATGATCTGAAGCTATTGACTTTTTCATGTAAAACAGGAGAATTACATGTACACTCAATTGGGAGGAAAGGTTTAGGAACACTCCTCTCCAAAAAAACCACACGTTTAGTTCTAGTATAACCATGAAGAATAGGAAAAGGCATTAAAAGTTTACTTGTCACGCATCCGGATTGCATATCATTTCATTGTCCAGAATTGTGAACAACCCTTTTCCCATTTCCCCACACCACCATCCGCATGCAACAAGACAAGAGTAGTAGTAATCGGTTTGAAACAAGAAGGATTTATCCTTTTGCATTGACGTTCCTCATTTTTATCTCTGCAAAAATGAACGTCATTTCTCTCTAAACTCTGTATACTTTACTCTCATGGACTGATGGGAATTAGAATACATAATAATAATAAAAACTTTTCTGGTCCATTTTCCTATTTGTTGGTAAACAGAAGGTCGTATGTGTTTATACGTACCTAAGCACATTTGAATACTCTGGTCAAAATTCCACCGTCTGACGACAATCTGTGAGTACAGCGAAATAAGTATTTTTACGTTCCAAAATTGGCTTTAGGGAAGCCTACTTACAAAAGTACTTTTTGTGTGTGACAATGCCACTTTGATATTACAAGAAGCCCAGTGGCAGAGAAGGAGATTAACTGTAATGTAGCATTTCCGTCAAAAAATGCCCAAGAAATTGTTAAGCAGTTACTTCGTACAAAAAGTTAAGCTGATACCATGCGCTTTTCTCTCTGCTCTGGTATGTATAAATAATGGCAGAATCCGGTATATATGAGAAAAAGTACGTAGCGAACAAAAACACATGAAGTAAACCAAAATTGGGAATTATTGTTCCAATCCCAACCATTCCGGCCTCGACATCCATATGTATGTACACGAAAAGTAAGAAAAAATGGAATGGGATAAAACGTCGAAAATACCGATATGGAATTTGCGGATGATGACGACCATAAAAGGTTGCTTTTTCGTGAAGATGAGACCATGTTCTGGAATCATTTTCAATTTCTGATGATTTCACTGTTACAATCCGTGTGCTTGCAAGGGAATGACAACTCATTGATCTCATCGAATTTCATATTCCAGTGTGCTCTTTCCACATAACGCTGGCTCGTATCGTCATATCTAGAAGCGATATTATAGAGGCAGGGCGCATATACAAACAGTCATACACTTTCTAACCACCATCAACCGATCAGGTTCAATTTATTTGGAAGCGATACTCTATTTTTCTGAGCAAGTTCATGTTATATTATTACTATATATGGGATGATCTGATGGTACATGTACGGTGAAAAAAAGGAATATTGTTACTTTTACAACCACCATACGAGATGATCACCATTTCAAATGCATTGAACCAAGTTGTATTATCTACCTCGTCGAGGCGATGTACGATGCATCTGTGTGTGAGCAGAAGTGAAATCAACTTTCATGGTACATATTGATGCATATAGGATGATGATGACGAAGAAGATGACGACGACGACGATGATGATGATGCTAAAGGAGAAACGAAAGGAAATTTCACCTATGTCTATTTTCTCCTTATAAGTATATGGATTACGTATTCGAAAGCAATAAGAGGTTTTGAAAGGTTCCTTTGTTAAATTTCCTTGGCTGTTCAACACAAGACACTCTGGAACTCTGGCTAGACGTAGTAATAATAGGTTTGGAAAGGTATACGAGTATGAATCTGTCTATATTTATGCCAGTATTCGTTTCCAATTCAAACCATGTACCTATGCACGTATATAGCCGTGTGTGTGGTTAGAGTGAGTATTGAGTTTGGAAGAAAACATGATCTGTCTACCGCCTTATCTTTTCTCAACAAATGTGTCGAATATAATCCAATTCCGGTGGAGAAGTATGCAAAAGACCTTTATCCATCTTCTGATGATAAAATGAAATAAGAGCAACAACAAGAAGACATGAAAGGTATAAACCATGCATTTTGAGAAGGATGAGATGATGTAGAGATGTATATAAAAGCCAGGAAAGTATTATAATATTATACCCACAAAAAAATGGTGGACCCAAGAGTAGTGAGCCAACCTAGCTTTCTCCAAGTTTATATTGCGCATATACATAAGTCTATGTACTCTGCACACAAGATAAAAACATGAGATCATAATAATATCATGTGAATGAAAGGCGACATGCACACACCACACCACAGTTGTAATTTTTATTATATATTCATACATAACTACGTATTAAATGTATGTACACATGAATTGTAAAAAGTACTAACAACGTATGAGTGTACTTTCGTTAGTTTTTAAAGCATATCATCATTTATAATAATAGGGGAAAAGCTATATAATGTTACTTATATTTGATAGAAGCAGGTTTACAGTTTCCTTTTTTTTGTGCCGATGATTCAGCTCCCATGAGCTCCGTATAGACTATTTGATAGGAGAAGCGTAAAAAAGGACGCGTTATTTCACTGTAAAAGAGGAAAAGAATAATGACAAAAAATGTATATATTACATGAAACTCGAAGATATAACATTTATGAGAAAGTCGTTGGATTCACTGGAAAACGAAAAAAAACGAACATAACGTCACGTTGAATGTACCCACCGTACGCATATAATATGGCATTATATGGATAAGCTTTAAAACAAGTTTGAAAGAAGAAGAGAGAAAAGGGATGATGATATGAGCATTGAGGATAGGTATACAATGACAATGATACGTATCAAAGAGGAAGAAGTTAACATACTCGTATTCGTTTTTTCCTTCTCTTTTTCCTTCTCTCTCTCTCTCTCCTTTTAGTAGTGTATGCCCTATAGTTTAAGTAAGAAAGAGAGAGAGAGGAGCACATTTTAGGAGTAGAAAATGTTTGCATTTTGTCTTCAAGTCGAATCATGATCCGAGAAAAGCCTTTTCTTTGGCTCTCTGCCCCTCAAGCGACTAGCAAAATGATACGACATGATACTTTCAAATGATACTCTCCAACCCATACTCCATATATATAGTGGCATAAAGCGCCAAATTATATAATTCCATTTTCCATTTCAAGATGTGATTTGTTGCCGACATAAAAGTCGCCTTACATCTTATTTCTTTGTGGATTGCCTAAACTTTCTCCATTCTTAGGACCTCTTCAGTCCATCATTTCACTCCATCTCCTATGCTTCCATTCCAATGCTATCCATATCCGTTAAACATAACCGAAGTGTAAGTATATATGGATATGTATGTTATTTAACTTGTTCCACATAACCACCAGACAAGTATATATGTATATTCAACGTATATACACACATATAATAATAATAGCATGTACCTTTCTCTATACCAAATATTTATACATACTTAAGTTTAATAATATTACTACTACTACATATTATCTCCATTCTAAAATTCCCTCCTGTCATACATTCTTTTTTCTCTTGTAAACGTTATATAAGTACCTGCTACTATCAAGAGTCCACTCTTTGTCATTCCTAACTCGGGACATCAACATTATTATTACCAGGTTTCCTTTTCAAAGTGCCATTTTTATCGTTACATATTATATCTTCAGTAAAGCCACGCAATATTACAAGAAGCTGAAAGAAAGAAAGCAGAAATGGGAGAGAGAAAGAGACTTTTCTTTTTTCAGATAGCATGAATGCTTACACATTTTACACTTTTTTTCCATACACCAAACTTGTTGTACTCTATTCAGACAGATACACACATACAAGTATAATAATAATATTGTCTTTGTATGTGTGTAAAAGCAGGACGGGATTGAAATATTCTCATCGACTCCTGACTATATCGCCACTATCTTCATTCCCTATTTCTGTCAGAATTGGTTGCTTTTCAATTCTGCTTTTACCCCGTTTTAAAAGAGTTTTTCTTGGCTTGTGTAAATATTTAAATCCTGCTCGTGTGTAAATGCATAAAAAAGAGGAAAAAAAGGGTTAACAGCATGTTCATTTATTCACCAATGCTAACTGATAAAAGTCAATTCTTTTTTTAAAACACCGAAACAAAAGAAGGAGAGAAAAAAAGCAACTCTTTTTACTTCGTCAAAGGGTGTATAATTTCCATTAAAAGTTATTACCATCCACATTTCAGTCTCAGGAATACTTACATTCGTATAATATGTATACGCACACAACCATTTTAAAAAAAATAAAGTAATTGACAAGCATTTTTTGGAATAAACTCTATATATGAACCAGTAGTAACCGACAATATGAAATATGAGGATTTTTTATACATATTTTTTTATCTACCAACAAATTACAACTTTCTTTCTTGGACGACGAAGTGAGAGACGTAAAAAAAGTAAGAGAGCTGATCAATAGAGGTGGGAGAGTCGGGCAAGATAAGCCCGCAACCCGCGGAAGCTTGCGGGTACCCGCGGGTT
>JAHZMV010007108.1:0-49082 GCA_027743765.1 Coecobrya sp. COE2
TGCATTTGATGATTTATTATTTTCGTTTCTTGGAAAACCTTTAAGTGGTAAGGGGTTATTCGGACTTGTCTCTGCCGCGATTTGTCCATCAAAAACAAGTTATCGCATTTATTAACGCTCCTGGCCTGCCGGGCCACCGTAAATGAGCTACTGAAGTGGTGTCAATACGTTTATTTACATGTGTGGACTGCGATTTATATGCCTGCTATTCAATTAATGGATCCATGCTATTTACCATTGGTGAGCATCCACCCAACGACTTCTCCATCAATGACTTTTCCCGCTACGAAATTTAAACTGATACACATATATGTAAAGCTTTGTTACGAATTGAATTAAAAAATTTGTAGTAAAATCCTTTTGATCTAAACTACCGGTGGAAGATAAATCCATTTTGAACTAAAAAACGGATTGATCTAAAAGTTTTGGAAAAACTGTCCTTGGAACTAAAAGTCAGCGGAACTAGAGAATTGGAACTTCAGTCCTAGAGCCCTTGAATGAATACTTTCCTCAGAAAACAATTGTCGCAGTCTAATTGCTAATAGTACAATTAACTAGAGTCCTCTACATATATATATTGCAACGTGATGATGCGGATTGATTTTTAATGGTTCAAGCTCTCTTAGATTTACACGATTATTCTTAAAACTTTTTTTTTGCGGTGTGAAGTCCTCTGTTGTCTGTTACACTTTTAATTGTTCAACCTGCGCTTAGTATTTTAAACTATGTTTTTAAATGTATTTTTTACCTATTTAAACAAATACAAAACTGTGGAACGGTACTCTCTCTATATCATTTATCATACATCAAGTTGACATTTACAGTTGTTGGTAGTTAGCGATTTAGAAAATAATTGTTATAATAATAATGTAAAAAATACTGGAAACTATTGTACCACTGCAGTAGTTTAACTGTTTTTTATAGCTGCTTACGATTTCTTTCACTAAGCTGACTTTGTTCACAAAACTGAAGAAATTTTTTATGCGAGTTTTTATATAATTCGATGTGATGTGATGGGTTATCGTGGAGTAGATAATTACATTAGTTTTACTGCGAACAGATAATCTACTTAATACATATTATTTTTTTTGCACGAGTCGAAGTATCGTGAACGATTTTTAATTTTTACTTAACTTTCTCCAGTAGCTCTCAGTCTCCTTTCTTTTCTTTTATTTTTTTCTTAGAAAAAAAAATTAACTAATGACGGAATGAGATAAAGTCATTTATTGTTATTGTTTTCTTGTAACTAACACACGGTTGTACTTACACAAATATTTTAGGTTAGTAATAATAATTACTTATTATCGCCTATTCCTTACTGCGAAAATTGCAATATTATTGGAATAACAAACGAAAATAGCTACTAAAATAATAGTAATAATAATAATAGCAGAGAACGTCTTTAACTTGAAAGGGTCAATTAATTATTCAGACAATTAAGGTCAAGAGATTATTGACTCATACAAATGCTGGTAGCAGTTTGTCGTGAAAGTAAACTTCATCAGTCGTTGGTTATTATTGTAAATTCCAGAATCTTGCTGTCTTAAGATTTTCGTTTGATAGCTTTTTCTACTTAAACTTGACGTATTCAATAAACGACCATTAGGTAACCGGTAATTGACATCGCTATATGACACACAGCTTTCCATTTTTTGGAATGCAAAACTCTTTAATTTTTACTTGCTGCTATGATCATGATAATGGCCGTAAATGAGCAGGTCAAGTAACCGTCTCAGTAATCAAACGAAGAAAGCAGCCTTACAAGTCTTTATATTTTTTTTTCATGAATATGTAAATTAAATCCCGGAACTCTCTCCCGACGAACTATTTTCTGATTGCGTGCGTTATTCTCTCGTTTCGTGTTATCAAAAAATTCACCGGTACGGATTTGCTTCGTGTCTCTAGCAAAAGTGTCACCTTGGGACTTCTTTTTTTTTAAGAAATGACGCCAATCACAGGATCGGGTAAAAACTTACAAAATGTATTGCAAATGTACAAAAATGGAAACAAACTAATTCGTTCGTACTACTCAAAATCGTGCAAGCTACTCATAATTTTCTTTTCAGCCAAAGTGACTGACTGAGAGAAATTTACTGATGAAGTAAGTTGGTCCGTGTGACGACGACGATGATGATATTGGTTACGTAGTGCGCTGGAATGCTTCTCGCGTTATGTATCCTCGTCATTCAGCCACCACAAAGAAATGACTTATTGTAATTGGATTTGGTGTTTGACTTTTGGTAAATAGGTATTCATGACATACAAGTATGTATATATCTATACTCTATTATAATTGTAACAATAATAAGAGCGTCTCATATACTAAAAAATATGTAGAGTAGTTACAATATTTTTTTTCAGCGATGGAGCAGCGTACATGTTAAAAAACCACGCTCTCTCCCCTTTGGTATAGGTTACTATTATTATTATTGCTAAAAGAGTCAACTTCAACCTGACCAAATGCGTAATCTCTGCTTACTCATACAATCCCATGCCTACGTAATACATGTCCAAGGAAAGAAATATTGATCTATCTAGGTGTCCAATAAATGTCTTGTTTAAATCCGATCCAATATTTATGATGACAACTGGCACAAAGAACCACGTTCTTTAAGTGGGATAATTATTGGATCATTCAGCAAAGAGGCACAATATATTTTGTATAGGTCATTTATTTGTTTTGTAAGAGAGAGCCCCAAGCTAGAATTTGCGTAGGCATTTATTTCATTTTTGTCCGTTTTGTACGGCAACGGCAGAGCGCTTCTTGTTGTTGTCTTGTGTTGAATATTTTTGAAAGCAGAGGAGAAAAAAAATATGGAAATCAAGTTTGTCTTTTTTCGGTTCTTTGTTTGTCGCTTCCAATGACCTGCGTCAGTACATTTTAATTTGTCTGATGATGATGATGAAAATCAAAAGGTGTGGGTGTAACAGTTGTTGGATTTTTTGCAAAGCGCTTTCATCAATATTCGGGTCTTATTCAGAGATATCTCGCTGATAATCCTTTTAACGACAAAAGCAAGAGTATCGATAAAAGTCAGAGAAAAAATCTTATCGCGCACTAGTTATTATTATGACTGTCTTTCCGTCATGGGGAAAAGTTTATCTCTCTGCGCGTGACGTACAAAGGTGTTTGCATGGACAACAATGATTGTTTTTTTGGATACATGTAGCAAGTGGCATGACATGTAATAACAATGTCCGCTTTCTATTTGTTTAATGTTTTTTGGGTTTCACTTGACGAGATAATGTTTAATCACTAAAACTTACATGAGAACACTCACTGGACACAATATTGTCACTTTTTTTGACTTTCTTACAATGTCAAGAGTCATTACATAATATATTTTTTGGAGCCAGACGAATATAATTGTTCAATCCGAAAACTAGCAAGATTCCAAACGGAGGAGATATACGATATTTTTGAGGCGTCAAATGTTCGATAAAAAGTATAAAAGTACAAAACGTCACCAGGCGATTATTGTTCACAGAATATTTTTAGAAATATCCGGAGGATTACTCTGGCGATAACGAGATAACGTTGATTGACGATGATGTTATTAAAGCGGGTGATGTGATGATGATAAGATTGTAGGTAAGGCACAATCAACTTGAACTTGTTCCGTTTGAGGTTTTTGTTTTACGTACACAAGGTCTGAACTGAGCGATTTTGGGAAAGGTCTCAAGACTCAAAAACTTACAAAAGTCAAAATATGGCTTCTCTTTGTAATTTCTGCTCATGGCCTGATGATGTCTCGTTATGTTCAGTTCTCTCATTCACAGTTAACATTCAAATCGTTTTTTATTCTCTTTTTACCTGTTTATCAATCAATGCATGATATCATTTCCTTAAAAAATGCTACGGTAGTGTGTAAAAAGTGTAAAAAACGCTGTTTTCAAGATTTGGATGGCTGGCGTTTTCGCGTTCCGCAGGGTTGGCTTACATGTATGTGATGGATATACACACATCATCTTACGTACTTTTTACAACAAGGTGTACGTGCAGATCTGCAGACTGCAAACCATTTGGCATTTGTGTGTGTGTAGATTGGGTCTTTGGGTGAAAATGCACTTCCTATAACGGCAGCTCACCTAAAAAATTTAATAATACAAAAATCAGTTTCAATAGTCAATGTTTGTAATTTTATGAATATTTCTACATACTTTATTAACTACTCGTTGTATACTTTTCAGCCGATAAAAATAGATTCAAAATAAACAGCCTCGCTGCTGCTGTTGTTAGTAAAATATGGATGATAAGTAAATAATAATAGTAGACAAAAAATAGTATTGCCTAAAGGCTTGTCTACAAAAGTATTCTTACAATTTATTAGTTTAAGATCTGCGCTATGATTATTGCAAAAGTGTTGCTTGTTGCTTTGCTTTGTAAATGATATTACGATCATTATTATAATTGTTGTTGTTGTTAACAGCTAATTTTTCATTTCGTAGAAGAGTTCCATTTCACTTGAGATTTGCCGACATTGCCCCAAAGTAAATATCCCTATTATATACAAACAGTGTGGTTAATAATAGCACTATAATATATAGTAGCAAAAATAGTAAAAGTATTTAGGTAGGTGTTTATATGACGAAAAGCCTTTAACACAATCCCAGAAAATGTGTGTTTCTGTTACTGTAATACTAATTGGATTGGAGTAATTTAATAATAACCCTTTTAAATTAAGAAATCTTAGTCATCAACAAGTGTAATTACTTTTACTTTGTGCCACAAACACACATTATGAGTGTATGCCATACTTGAACGAAACATATATTTTGTACTTTGTACTGCAAAAGTACATAATAAAATAAAACATAAATATAGCTCACACAGCAAGATCACTTTTTTGTGTAGTATTTGGATTTTATCAATTTCTCTCTCTCTCTCTTCTTTCACTAATTTTCTGCTATAAATACATTTGTATAAAAAGTACAAATAAAATAGGAAGAAGGATCTGTTAGCAAAAATTTTTTTATTATGATATTTTCTATGCCACTATTAGCGTAAACAAAGTGAAAAGAGTGTTATGGCATATGGTAAACTTGAAGTGGCATATCGACAGGCATAATGGTTGGTGTTCTGCTTTTTCGCAAGAAAAAAATCACAATCAGATGAAAGCATGAGTGGATTGTATTTACGATGAATTTTGATTTTAAAAGAATCCATATTTTTGGAGTAATAATATTTGCACGGCATATATATTTTTGTAGGTGGTATGAGTAGTAAGTGTGTACGTGTGTGCATTTAATGACTAAAGCCAAAATAGAGTTGTGGTCGTGGTCATAAACTTTTTCAGCACATGAGTACAAGCATTTGTTTAGACAAGACATAGTGAATCAGAGAGAGAATTTAAACATAACTTACTGTACTATTTATGATATAAAAATAAACCCTACGTTGGCATGAATGAATGAATTTTTCCGACTGCAATTACAACAGCAAGCGCGTCATAATGAAACATGCCAGTGTCTGCCAGTTAACTGTATATGAAGAAGGAGCCATATAGCTAAAGAAAATTTCTATGAAACCGATTTATAATGTTTACTGTTCTTAATTTCTTGTCGTAAAATATCTAGTTGCAGGGTCAAAATTTGAAATGTCCGAATGACTGATTGATAATACTTTCATAACAAAACTGTCATTTTTGCCCTTTTTTAATTGGTGTCATATATTTATATGCGCCAGTTCCACAAATCAATCCTTCCTCATTTAATTTCAATGTTGACTGATCTAGATGAAATTCCGTGAAAACTACCGTTCCACGAATTTATCCTTTCGTCGAAATATATATGCCTACATGCATTTCAAACCTATTCCCCGAACAGACGGACAGACAGGTGGAAATATTGCGTGAAGTTAATAAGCACTTCTCTCACTACATAACTTAATGTTATCATTACCAACTTTACGCTGCGTTAAAATACCTATATATAACTTAAGTTAGCGTGGCGTGAGTGCTGTTATGTTGTGGCGCTGACAATGAGAGGTGCATACTTGGTGCTGAGTTTATCTATAAAAAAACCTACCTACCTACCTACTGTTACGATATGAAGATCAATGCATCATATTTTTTGTAAGGGTTGCCCACAAAAAATACCTGAAACCGTAAGAAAACTGGTGCAGTACTGTAATTGGCAGTGATTTAGAACAAAAATTGTTAATTGGTCAAAAGCACCAACTTGAAGTTCTATATCTCTGTATATATATGCTTGTCTGTATCATATTCCTAAAACATTCAATGCTCGTATAACATTCCATTCACTTGTGTGCGATAATTGCTGCAATAAATACAAATGTTCTTATTTCCAACAATCAAATCATCGCATCGCACACACTTATTTTTACATGATATGCTGCCCTCTTCCTTTCATCGAACGGTGAATGGTTATGCTACCTCAAACTGTTTGATGATTTAATAAAAATCCTACGGCATATTAAACAATTTTAGTGACAATAGACTTTATAGATTTACGACATTTTACAGTTCCGTCATGGTTTACGAAGTTACAGTTTCCTTTTCTGACAGCTCACCGACATTAATTATCATTAAAAACCTATGCAACCAGTTTAGTACTTTTTTTTGGTATTTTTGATCATTGCATCATATACAAAACATTCACTGCGCACGTTTTAAATATTAAACACTAAATAGTTGATGTTTGGGGTAGCATGAATTGCTCATGTAAACTCTCAAGAAATACAAAGTGTATCATAAGCAATTATAAAACTGTAGTTGCACTAATTAAGACATGACCATGATTCTCTATGATTGATTGCTATCTAAAAGTTTTGAGTTCAGCTCAGCGAAAAATTATACGCTGATTATTATTATTGTTGTTGTTGTTATAGTTGTATGCATTTGGACATTATTTTATGCATTTCTATATGCACATATAGTACCCCCAGCAAATTCTTTAAAAAGTGCAAGCAAACTCTCTAAATATTCTTCATAGCTTTAAATCAACAGTTCAAGTTGAACGAATATAAAGTTAAGCTTAGCTTCGCGGCTATTTATATACAGTAGCCAGAGCAGTCTATTATTTGCCATCCATTATGTTTTATGATCAAATGACCAATTTTGTTTGATTAAATGATAGATATCAACCCACAACATGACATTTTCTGATGCTTAGCTATTTGACAAGAGAACATTAATTGTAAATTGTAAAATGCTGCGTTGTGTGTTTTATGTACTTGTAGACCCCACACACAGCAGTTAGCATCTTTATTAATGAGCGCTATATGCACCCAATTTACCAAGTGCACTGGCAGTGCAATGTGCAAATTATGTCGCAACGAAACCTCGATGCACTCAATTTTAAGTTAAGAACAGCAAGTTTTCATAACTTATCGTGATGGTTTGTCTGTCTTTCTAATTTTTTAGTTTGCTCTACAAAAACCTTAAACGAATTCTATTTAGGTACTCGAAATTTTCTCCAGAGATTTCATTGCTCATCAGGACCATCTTATGAATGCATATAT
This sequence comes from Coecobrya sp. COE2, assembly GCA_027743765.1. Classification (NCBI taxonomy): domain Eukaryota; kingdom Metazoa; phylum Arthropoda; class Collembola; order Entomobryomorpha; family Entomobryidae; genus Coecobrya; species Coecobrya sp. COE2. Next base: position 7,484 of record JAHZMV010007108.1, read on the forward strand.
ACATATTTTTAGGGAGTTTTGAATACAGGTTTTACGCCGCTTTACGCTCCTTTGGTACTCCGGTTATACCAATTTATTTTAACTATTCATAGATTCAGCCAAAAGATGTAAAAACACTCATGTAACATCCCATTATTCTGCCAACAGACAAGGTAATTTTTTTGCCAAAAACACATCCGTACTTGTGCTACTTCCATTTCAAACAAAAGATAAATTCAAAAAATGTTTTAAGTAGATAGTTTAGTAGAAATAAAATCCCTCTGGCTGAGCAAGAAGCCTTTACATAAAATGGAATGAATGTCGTCTGGATTTGAGCTACCCAAACAATTTGGAAGCCTGCTAAAGCTAAAATATCATTAGTTAACTGTAAGATGCCTATAAAATATGTCACACGTACATGTTAATTCGAATCCTATAACCCCTTTGTAGCATAAAAAGCGCAATTAACATCAATCTCTGAGGTTGTTCGGAACGCTTGTCCTTATACTTTATGGGCATTTAGAGCTTATTTACTAACTATTGTAGTTAATGTAATGAAAATGTGGTCCTTGTTTTTCACAAGACACAACAATTAACATAAGCACATTGCTTTCATTAGTGCATTTGAAAACATGCTATGTATATAATAATCTACCTTAATCTACCTGACGCCTATGGCTATCAATGTACGGCTTTTTAAAAGAACTTTTAAATTAAATAGAAATTTTTACCTTGGGTCATCCATGTAAGCACGTTTTCTCCCGATAGCAGATCCAATGGCTCCAACCACCGGTCCTCAAAAATCGTTACAAATAGCGGTTGTAGCGTTAGTTACCACGAATTCTCACTGATTTATCACTTCCGCCCGAATAGATTTTCTACACAACATAATTCACAAGAAACACCCAATATTACAAACTTTTCTTTAGGATAATCTATATTCTACAGTAGAACAATAGACAACACAAGACAAATTCTATATTAGTTTGACAGTGAGCACTGAATAAATCTGCTTTGTCTTCTATTTATGTATACTTTTGACATTTAAAAATCTAAATAAAAACATGATTTGTACCACTTGTACATACTGAAATAGATATACAAATATATAATATGCACAGTGACTAACAACTTGTCAGTAAACTATACTATCACTATACATAATTGTCCATGTTTATTTATAAATTATATCTTTATGCAACCCGGTTTAAATAAATATGTTGAACTATTTCACGTGTCAACAATTTCTACACAATAGAAATGTGTTACACCTTTCAATATCAAACAAAACTTATCAAAAAATGGCTACATTACTGATTAATCCTGCTGGCAATGCTGTTTCTCAGTTGTCAGTGAACCCGAGAATATCAAAGGAATTTCCCGACGATAACGATATCGCTAATCAAATCACGGTGATATTCGTCATTTTACAAACAGTTACTCATCATCCAAACAGGCCAACTTCTCGAATAAAACATTATCACGAAAATCGTAATTCATAGGCTACCTCACATTTATACTCTGAAACTCATATCTGTACACGTTACTACAAACTTGATAAATAAATCAGGGCGCTAACTGGCTTGTCTATCCAATCGCTTTTGATTTGTGTATACATCTCTCTCCTACTAAAATTTACTTTGCAACTCATATCGCAGCTAAATCTAAAAAAATTAACAAAAGTAAAATCAATTCTGAATCAATCTTACTCTGTTTTTTATTTATTATTTTTATTTCATTGCCATTTCCCCCACCTTAAAAACTTTCAATTGTGTGTTCACTAGACTTTTGCAAATTACAAACTAGAACGGCCGCAGAGAGTAAACTATATAGCAAAACTTTTTTAAGCGTTTGCTGCATAACAGACACGCTTTTCTACATTTATTAAATATTTACTTTTTAATAACATCGATGATGGAATTAACAGTTTGTGAAAAGTAAAATTATCGAAGATATACATACAATAAACACACTTTGCCTTGCTTCATCCCTGTTTTCCCAACACAATTTTTTTGTAACACAAGCACAATACTTAATTGTTTTGCACACACATTTCGATATATTTGTAAAGAAACGGTGATTTTTAAAACTTCCTTCAATAATTATCACCTACCTTACATTTTTAGCTGATAACACACTTGTATGTGTGTAAAAAGTACAATTGGACAATTTTTTACATATTTCCTATATAGTATTTTGATTGTAATGGTTGCAGCTATTATAGTATTTTGGTGTTGTATTGGAGTTGCCCTTTATGACATGTCCATGTCTCTTCACAATTGTTCAAAATCTAATTTTCAAAATAAAAATCCACTTAATATTCTTTAAAAAACGCACATTATTAATATGTATGTATACACACATATTATATATTTTTATAAGTGTACAAACTCAAGGCTTTAATTTTTACAAGAATATACTAAAGATGTATTTGAAATTCATGCGTGAAAAGAGCAGGTATCATCATATCATGCTAACTGCTTACTGTTACCTCTTTAATAATAACAAGATGCACTAATCCTTTCATTATCTTTTAACTACTTCACCAACAACAATTGGTACTACAACAAAAAATACATGCCCCCAACAACATACCAACTTCTCTGCTTGTATTTTAACTTGCAAGTTGATTATTACTTCATGCTTAATTTGGACGTGCTGTCACTGACTTATAACTATTAATTGTACAGACTGCACACTACAATCACTATACATTCATAATATGCGTTTGGCGTTACAGGTAAAACTCAACAACAATAGTGCTAGTTTTAACCCTTTTACTTTGCAAATTTTGTGTTCATGTCTAAAGGAGTTTTACTCTATTCATGCAAATATATATTAAGAATGTGAATAATATCACTAGTTAATAAAATACAAGGATAATATTTATATATTTCTCTTATTGTATGTGTGTACCTATTCTCTCTCTACCTGTCTGTTCTGTTGCACATTTTTGCACATAAATAAATGCTCAAATAGCTTTACGCTTAATAAATCTTTTAAACGTTTATAATTGCGCTGTGCATATTTATATTTATATTTACTACTACTTGCTTACCACAACAACAACAACAGCGCCACTAAAAGGGTTCATCTTACTAATCACACAAACTGCACCAGGAGCAGTAGCGTATTCCTTTTGCAGCAGTTGTAAGTTTCGCCAAGTAACGCATCTTGTACGCTGAGTAGCAGGCACACCAATTTTGAGAACATGATAAACTTATTACTTGAAATATTATTTTCTAAAAAAAAATTAATTCCTTCGCATTAAAAGTTCACTTGACCATTTTTTTTATTAATGAGCTTCTCGTCCTGCTTCTCTGTCTGTCTTTGTGTCTGTTACGTTTACGTATATAGTGTTATTTTATTTATTTTATTTATTGTACTACTGTTCTTGTTATTAATGGAGTTAGTTTTTAGACATGATTATTATTGTTGTTGTCATGCAATGCATTATTTATAGAAAGGAATATGTATTACCGAGCCAGCACAATGAACGGAGCACTGTTGATTATTGTTATTATTTTCTAAGCTTCCAATGTAATATTAATTATAATTATGGTATTGCACACTGATAAAAATTTTCTAATATGTGTACGACATAGAGTGTACACAAAAATGGTGTGAAGAAAGGGGTGCAAATATATATAGGTATCGCATATTATTTTACACATTACACATCTTACCTTACCATAATATTTTAACTCCTACAGTCTTAAACTTATTATCCCATATAATATGCAGTTTTCTCATCTCTGTGTAAATACACAGAGTTTTGTGTGTGTGTGTGAGAGTGTCTCCTTCTTTCTGATAGAATCACGTAGAATTATTATGGGTTTATATTTTTATATAAGAGATATTTTCTTGTGTGTGATGATGATAACCACATACCTAAGTATATCTCTATCTTTCTATAAAATAATGTACATATATAATGCTCATTCCTCATAAACTAGCCATGCTCCGTGACGCAACGCACAACTGCTAGATCATAAGATAGAATACTCCACTGTTGGTCTCTCTGCAAAAGTGTAGAGCTATGCAGAGGGATGCATAAGTGCATCTCTTGGTTTTTTTGGAGGAGTAAAATATCATACTTTTTAGCAGTATAGAAATACCATATCAACCAAGAGTTTCGATCTCGTCTATTCCGACGTAAATAATGCTCAGTGTTATTTTGACGGGCAAACCAAAAGTGCCAAAGTAGCAGCATTATCATCATCATCGTCATATAGGAAGAGAAACTACTGCGCACATTGTAATGCTGTGGGAGTTTGTACTGTTTGTCAACAAAATTATTGGAGAATAAAAAATGTGTTTATTCAACCAGAAATAGAAACATACACATTAGCCAGATTAAATATAGTACAAATATTTCGGAGAAATTGCCAATATCCCTGGAAATCGTGAAATCACTTTCATTTTTGAAAATATGAATTAGCAATGATAGATATAAAGACAGACAAACAATGAGTTGATCATATAGGTAGACATGGTTATGACCCGGTGAAGCAGCATTGTTTACTACCGCTGCTTAATTGTATTCTCTGTACAAATGTCATGTAGAAACAATGCACATACTATGATGATCTTATACATGATACATTTTACATTTACATTGTGTCGATGTCATCGGATGACTGACTTGTCTGTTTGTAAGCCGCAATATTATACTGTTGAAACGAACCAACTGCAGTAAAGAGAAACGAATGTAATGATTATTTACATTTGGTAGAGCATATAATATCATGTAGTGTGAAGGTATTTCTTTCATTGTATGTGAGCGTAAGTCAATGTGCATGTGTTCACATTAGCAGAAAATGCCTATCTGTATCTGTATACTGCGTTGTGAGCAGGAAGGGTAAAATAACAATAAACCGGTGTAACGTTGTAAGAAAGGATGGAGTTAGCTATTTTTATGTAAATTGATGAAAATTAAGACAAAATGCAAATTTTTATCTTTTATTTGCTGACCTTTAATTTGCCCCTATGTGTGGACTTTGTATTTTGCTTTTTAAAACTTTTCTAACCTCAGCAATTCTACCTTCTTTTCATAGATTTAATATATTGTAATGATATTAGTTCAAAATACATATGACATAAATCGTTCCATCCAACCAGAATGAACTTTGCATAGGTTGAAATTTATCTTATGCAAATCAGTAGTAAATGAAAAAATTGACCCTGAAATTTTGTACATTTACAAGAAAATCTGAACGGAGCGAACAGACCAAAAGCTTGTTGCAATAAGAGTGATTCATTCACTATGTATAAAAGGGTTGCTGCTGTCGGTTTGAAATCAATGCCATCTTTGATATCATTCTTTCCTCTGTTCAGGATACACTGCTTCACATCGACGTAGTATGAAAGAGAACACGTAGATGTGGCCAATGTAAAGAAACTTTCTCACCGAACCATATTGGTAAATTTTATACCCTTACACGGATGACCGTGTTTGCTAGCAAACATATAGGCAATCTTTTCATTTTATATCGTATCATCAGACCACGTAATATAGGCACCTATTTTTTACAAACAGGCATGGTTTTTTTTTACTTTTTTTGCCGAAGTTCATATTCGTGCAACGTACCACGTAACGATAATGCTCCTTCCTACTCGCCTCCATAAATCCTCACCCTTTTAAAAGCGGTCACTCCTTTCAAAGTCAACTAAAGCAATAAATATAATGATAATTGTACACGCCAAATAAATACAATTTCTGCACACCTAGTTTGCTCATAAGTAAAGGTAGCAAAAATATAATAGTTATGCAGCCTCCGTGTGCTGGGGGTGAAGATGAATTTAGTAAATCGTTTGGTGATGTTAACTAAAGTGTCGATCCCTCAAGCGAAACCTTACTCGTTTGGATGAGAAATCTGCCATAGTTGAACTCTTCGTGTATTACTTCTGCAGCACGACACGTCTCACATGAAATCCTATTTCAGGAGAAATGACAGACAACAGACGTTTTGGAGTACACACCGAAAATTTATCATACGTTGATATTATAAAAAGAAGTCATCATTTTTCGTTGACTGGAGCAGAAAGAGAAGAGAGAGAGAAAAAAAGGAGAAAGGTTTACATGAATAAAATAGGTGGCTATGTAGAATGTAAAAAAAAGAGAGAAATTCATGAATCGCAGTGCGCTTATAAAAATAAATGGCATGTGAAGCAACATTATTCAGAGGCATCTGGCAAATAAATAACATGAATAAATGTATTCAACCCGTGAAATTGATCATTTTGACTCGCACCGTTATACGTGCATAAGCACACCTAACAACGGACCACACATTGAAGATATAACGGGAGGGTGAAAGGTAATGAACGGCTATATGTAATTGTCAGCATGTTGCTTATTATCTTGCATATATTTCTTTGTTGTAGTACAAATGTTAAAGAGATGCAAAATGAAATCGAGCGTGGCAAGGAAACTTGTGTGTAGTTCACTGGAAAGCGTTGCCTTTTACATTGAGCACCCAACAAACTTGAGTACATGTTTACACCAGGATAATGCATGCTTACTGGGCTGATGCTGCTGCCGTTTTGGAACGGGGAAAAGGGAGAAAGTAGTTTGCAGCAGCAGAATACGAGGAAAATATACATGGTTGGTGGTAGTACCACCGACGGATATACAATATATACAGCGTCTATCATCGAGCTGTGGGTCTCTGGCGAATCCTTAGGTGTCAAGTTAGGTTTAGACCTTTTTTTATAATTTTTGTTACTTATATCACAATTCAGAGAAAGGGTTGCAGCAATGTTGGAAATAAAATAAAAAGGAGTATTCTCTAGTGCTTTCTTACCTACTTCCTGTCAACCAGATATATAGTGAACCTTTCCCATTTACAGTTACCACAGAAAAAATAAGAACGACTTTTGGGACTCCTTCGGAACAGCGACTGATCAAGATCAAGGTACCTCTATTTTTCATTATAGAGCAAGGAGCAGCAGTATGTGGCGTACATGAGGCTGTGTGTGATGCGAAATGTGAAACAAGGAGAAAGGTAATACCAAGGATATTTTGTCACAATAATGCATGTCTGCAGTCTCATTTTAGCACTTTCCACCACACAATGCTACCATATACCACGACCATCACCACCACTCACCACACACAACAGACTCAAAAATGTGCTTTTTCTAAGGATGTATCAATTTATAGGAAGCGCCTGCTGCTCCCAAGGAATGTATCTACGTAAATGATAAATAAGCAATGGAGAATGCGATACTTGTTTTCCTTTCATCCGGTTTATTCTCTGTGACATGTTACTTGCTGTTTTCATCAACAGCATCGGTTCTTTCTCTCGTTGTTGTAGAAGAAGTGGAAGTGGTGGTGGTGGTAGTACTCCTAGTACTTCTCCTTAGTTATCGGCATCCGTTTTTGAGGGAAAATAAACATATAATAATAATAAGAGGGCAGGAGACAACAGGAGAATACATATTGTTGGAAGTTGGAATAGTTTAGCATTCGGAATGTGGCTGGTTGACGGTTTTCAAGTTTTCTCTTTGTTGTACTTTAATATCTTCTGACTTTGTTAGCTGTTGTAGTAAACCACTATCATCACCAATACCCTATGAATGAGCCATAGTACCTTGTAGTACAATTTTGAGCATGGAGAAAGGGAGAAGGGAGGCCATCAAGTAGTAGATGTGCTGTGTGTGCTACTCTCACAATTGCATATCGTCGTCCCACGTAACAAAATTTTATCTGAAAGAGGTAACAACATTTAATGCATGAACAAATCGTATTTACGTAGGAAATGCCATTTTTGCCGTGGAAGATAATGCATGCAAAGCGAACCAATGTATGCTTATCAGATTCCTTTGATTTTCACTCTTATTGCTTTTCATACGACAACAACAGTGCTTACATGTACCACATAGTTAAAATAGACGTTTTGTACCGCACATCAGCATCGCACAGCATGAAACTGGAGAAGTAAAATATAGACCATTGTACTTACTTTCTCCGTACTGCTCAAGAAAATGTCCCTGTCTATGCATGTATATTATGTGTACTCTAGTCAGTTTTTCCTTTAGTAGTTGTTGTAGTAGCAGTCGTTGGTGACATTGCTCCCTTTGGCAATCTCTACCGTGAAATGGAGGTTGTTTCCGTTTCACTGCTTATTTCCCAACTTTCTCATGTCGTCTTCCTTGCTAACATTTCATTATTTTTCCTGTTAAATTTTTCTAAGGTCTTGGTCGTACAGTAAACTGCGGGTTTTTTCTCCCATCGCTTCTCCACATCTCCCTCCCTTTCCCCATTTTCTCTCCTTACAAAAACATCTTGTTTGCTTGGTTTCTCTGTCTCTTATTTTCCTTTCCTAGCTTCGTCTTTTTGAACACTTTAAATCGCCTAAAATAACAACAGCAACAGTAAACATTCCATGAAGCTATTCTCTCCCGTTGTCGTCATCTGCCTCTCAATTTTCATATTGCATCCCGTACGTTTGCTTTCTACATGCCTCAGCAAAGTAATAATGGTCCGCTCCCGGGAAAAAAATAACTTGCTGTTGTGTGCTCATCGTTATGTGATGTTTTGTATAATGAAAGCAAAATACTGGAGAGTCTTTTATGTGTACGTGGATTCATTTCCCATAAATCCGGAAGGCAACATTTCGCTGCTGCTGTTGTTGCGGGGAAAGCCCAAGAGTGCATGCTAAAAACAATGCCTTCTCAGTTTCTTCGTCCACCTATGCAACAAAAAGAAAACTTAGAAAGAAAACCAAGAAACGTTTTCATGACATCAAGTTACATATTGTTTCAATTCACCATGTTCCTCTTCCGCCCGACAACTTAATCATCAGCACTAACAACGCAATGATGACGACGATAATAAAGCTGATGAGTGTTGTGCGGGGAGTAGTGGTTGAACAAGAAATGCTACATTTTTCGTTGTCATGCAAGTTAGTAAAAGCCTCTCTCTCTCTATTTCTTTCTTTCTCTCTCTCTCTCAGAAGGAGGAGAAAAGCAAGATGGATAAAAATGCGCTGCTGGAGTAAAATGTTTATAATCCTGGCTTGCCTCCTATACTACATGACTCATAATAACAAGCGTGTATGTATATTACGATGGTGATTGAGGGACTAGAAATAAAACGGAAACTACGATGATAACCTTTATATTATGAAGCTTGGGTGTTGTAAGTAGACCTTAAAAAGTACAACCATCATCATCTCTACTACTACTACTGTCACTATTAGAACCACTACTCCGTCTATACTTACAGCTTCCATGAGAACAGAGAACATACTAGTTAGTCTTCTGGTTGGATGGAAAGTGGAGGAAGAATTCAAGTCATTTTTATGAAACCTACAAAAAGGAGCATGCTATATATAGGCATAAAGCATGCCTCCGTGATATTGCTTGGAAGGTTGTACAATTTTCTTATATAGAGATCCATATACTATTTTCTCATACCCACTTGGCCTTTCTCCATTCTCTTCCTGCAAATATCACACTGTTTCTGTACCCTCTTTTGCTTTCCGGTTCTCTTGTTTGACGTCACTTGCCTTGATGATAGAGCAAGAACCGTTTCATCGAGTCAACTTTAATACTTATTTGCATAGTGTCAAAGTTCAGATATTGAATGTTCCCAGAGAGAAGAAAATGTAAGCGGAGAAACCACAAATCATGGTAGAATGTGAATTATGACCAATTAGATTTTATCTAAATGTCAAGTAGAGATTTTAATGCAGAGTGTTTATCAGGACGGAAACAGAAATAACATCTTTTTTCCATGTTACTTTTGCCAGTGATTATATTAATCATTCACATGTAACTAAAATGGTAAACCGTCGCTAAATTAACAAGCACAGCGGAAAAATTCATTTTACTTCAAGAGCAGCAGTTCACACGTTAAAATTAAAGAGGAGGTGTTAAGTACTCGGTGCAGAAAAAGGTTGGTTGGTAGCCGGCTGCTGGAGTTAAAAGAAAGTAGACGAGCACTTCTTTCTTGTTTGCTCATTTCTTTGTAATTTTGGAGATTGTTTATGCTATTGCATCCATCTTCCTTTCTCCCCAACTTCTCTGCTACTTCACTAAATTATGGCACTGAGGTGAGTGAGCGATAAAGAAAACGGGAGAAGATTGTAGATTCCTTCGTATATACCTACCTTACCAATATATAATATGCATTCATAATTTTGTTTCTGTTTCTCTGAAGCGAAGTCAAATATTATGCTGCCACCGTGCCTCTACCACGAACTCCACGAGTTCCACGTTGTTTCACTGCTCCTTTCCCATGAGACGACTCGGGTAAACTTCTACTTCCACCAACACCACACAGCTTCTGCAAGCTTTCCAGGTTAGCTAATAACTAAATGCGCACTCACCAATAATATCTTCTGGCATCTCGATTAGCCTCTGGCCTTTTGTAATTTCATTTACTGCTTAAAACCTTGTTCGCTCATTTTAATCTGTTAGGCTCTTTCTATACTACTCCTTTCCTGTTTACCTACTTGCATAATAGAAAAGTAAATGACCCCTCAAACTCTGCAACTTCTCTCTCGCGAGTAGCCATATTCTCCAGTAGGATTTTTAAATGCTTGAAATTACAACGATCTGGAAAAATATTACCGAGCTCGCCTTTAGCCGTCAGTTGGCACGTACCCGAAAAATAGTTAAACAATCGTGATAAAAAGTGAACACTTTTCCATAAGAAATCAACCGCTCAAATATACACCCAAAAGAAACTCGTTAACCATTCACGTTATCTGTCTTGAACAGTCTTGAGCAGGACTGATTAGCACGTGATGAATTTTTACAATATTTAAAACAAATGAAACTGAAAAGACGCTAGGCCCTTGGCAAAATGAAATGAAGTGGCAAAAATTATTAGGACCCGTCGAATTACCGCCATCAACTTCTAAATGGACCATCTTTATCATTTTACGTTAGCAGCCTCAAGCAAACAAACGGGATTTGAGAAAGTAAAATGTGAAAGTGTCATGGAATGTATGTATTTGTGCAGATCCTAATTAAGGAAATTGATTACTTACGTATCGGTGGTTACAATGGCTGACGATATTTTTGCTGGACTATTTATCAAATTACTGCTTCAGTAAGCACATTGACCATTGCCTATAATCCTCTATTGTTCCATTACTCCATTCAAGTGGAAGTAGAAAACTTAAGACTGACTAGATGCTGATATATACCTCAAAGTAATGCGGAATTGTGGAATATGACAATACTATTCGTTAAAATACATACTCACGATGACATAAAGAGGCACTCATGTAGGTAAAATGTGGTCACGGAAACTGCCTTTCTCATTTTGATATAACTATAATAATCGTTTTTCTTAAATGCTTTTCAGCACAATTTGCTGTTGGCAACCTACAAAACGTAAGCATTTCATCATCCTAGTCTAACGGTGATTATAAGGAACACAGGTCCTTAAGATAATTCAGTTGTCTGTTTGCATGGACCGACCACCCTCGTTCTTGCGAGCACGCTTTCCTTCCCCAAACGAAACGCAAATTTCCTTACAGTTTCCAGACATGTACATATAGCACAGCATTTTGGCTTAACTGAAAATTACAGCATTACGGCGACGACGGGACTTGTGTAGCAATTTCCAGCTTCACATGGTGCAACATAGATCTTGTCTCGTCGACCTAAAAAAATTCCTTTCCTTTATTTCACCGTTGTTGCTATAGAAAATCTTTCGCTGTAAGAAAACGAATGAGAGTAAAAGGCACAACAAACCTATTCCCTTAATGAATTGAAATAACACGTTTACCACACAATTTCCTCATTTCAATAATAAATTTATTATCCTGACTGCTTTACGTATTTTCTAATCTAACTTAAATGTTTTACACTTAATCAGCTTCATTGTCTTGTAGACCATAATATATTCATTCGTCTGAGAGATACACAGGCTCACTAAAACCGCTTTCCCAATTCTTTCCCTCATATAAACTTTATGTCTCCAGTGTACTCTCACATTCCGGAAGAGAGGGAAAAGCGTATTTGTCATAAAAACCCTTCAAACTACACACACACAGTTGTCCTTTTACTATAATATCGTGAAGCGTCAAAGAAAAAGATGATATCTTTAATGCCGCATCAGCTTTTTGGTTAATGGGGAACTATGCTAAGCTATGCAATCAACATTCCCTTTTGTTATGCTCTTTGTAAGATTTCCCAATTTCCGTTCCTCAGTTGTTAGGGATCATTACATCAATTTGCTTGAAAATAAACCAGTCTAGATCAGACTGTGAATAAAAGGGAAAGTCGTAAATAATATAATAATTCGCCGGAAAATAGTTTAATAAAAAATAGATAAAAGGAACTCCATTATGATATGCTGCTTGAAAAAAGGCTCTCTGTATCAGTAATTTGCGTAGCATACTTTCAATGAAGAATCCATGAAAGATTTCATCAATTCTTCATATTATATAACTCTTCTTATGGTTAGTTTCGGTCAGGTAGATGCGTGCTCCAGAAAAAGGAATTCCAGCTAGTCGGTTTTTTGCTTCCGCAGATATATTTTATGCGTCATCTTCATATATCCAATTCGCAACAGATATCTGGCTTCTTTTCCATCTTGAACCTAATTTTAGTTCTACTTTTTACAAAACATTTTCCATTTCCTAACTGTCTGCAAAACAAAAACAAGAGCATGTTCTACCTATAAAGTTGTTTTTCTTTTCATAGATATTTAAAGACAAAAAGCCAAGAGGCAATATATTGTCTTCCTATTTTGTCTATTGGAGTCTTGATGTTTTGCTTTGTCCTTTGTCTTTGAAAGACAGGCATTGATTTTAACAAATAAATACAGTGAAGGAGATGAGAAAAAAATTCAAACTCTTTTAAATCGATCGACTTATGTAAGGCTTGTAAAAAGTAAAAAAAAAGAAGGAAAGCATTGATAACATAAATTCTGAGAAACGGAAGCCATTATTACGCTGATTTCGCAAGAAACCAGTAGGTATGAAACAGGTACAAACATAAAAACTCCATGAATTTTATCAAATACAACTCCGAGTCAGTACGAAACTGTTGTTCTGATAGATTTGCTCCATATTTTTGTTAATACCATTGCACCATCTAGTTTAACCTATTTTTTTTAGTCTACTTAATTTTACATGTGCCTATGTATGTCGTCATGAATATATTGAAACTATTTATTGCTAGATAGGCATATATATGATTTTTGTTGCCTGTCCAATACTTCGTTCCATAGGAATAATTCTCTATAATGATGCAAATATTTGACTAAATTGAAATATCATTAGTACCATTATTACATGTAGTAAACCAAATATTTGTGGTGAAGTCTCGACGTACTCTTATCCATAGTACCCAGTCATTTTTTCCTAACAACTTAAATATACGTTTGAATAAATACGTTAAAATGTTCTCTCTAAACTATAATGTAGGTGGTGGTGCCCTTCCCAGTCAGCAATGTCGTGCTCACACAAAATGCGTTCATTGCGGCGCATGCAATACAAATATTACGCTTATTTACTTAATTTGTAACGGATGATAAAATTGAAGGTGGGTCAACCATACAGATATTTGTAAATGGATGTTATTGTACCGTGAAAATCAAATGAGATAGATACATTTAAAATATTTATTTTTACCAAAGAAAAGTAATGAAGTGGAATAAAACATTTAAGAATAAATGTTTAACAAAACTCGCTATTAAAGTGATGTCGCACGGCTTTTAATTTCGTTAGCCCGACATAATCGGGAAACATTATTGCCACAAGTCACACAAACAAATGCTGCTAACAAAAGGGAATACCATCACATAAAGGCGTGGAATTATTTATTAGCTTTGTAACATGCATAATATAACGGCTAGGTATATGTTAATAGTTATAACACACGGGGAAAAAATTCACCACAAATCCCATCTCTTCGACACAAGAATCGAATCCCGGCCTGGCAACAGGGATACTTTGGCATTTTCGTTACTTAAAATGTGTGAGCAGTGAACACTAGTATCTTAGCTTCGTTATTATTATCGTCACGAAGGAAGTAAGTTATTGAAATTCAGGCTGAAAAATATAACTTATTCATATTTACGTATAACGTAAAATGTCACAGATCCATAGATGTCATTCTTCCGCTTGCAATTAGAGGGAATTATCATGAGAATCAGCGGATTTGGAAAGATTTGTTCACGCGTAACGAAACCATACAAACCCTGGTGGCTCCAACTTGATTCCACTGATCTCAAAATGCAGTTATAACTTACGTGCTATTACTACTATTATTGGCAATACTACTACTACTACTACTACTACATTATTAACTTTTTTTACAAGTTTTATGCCTTTCAACAAACTTATTCACTTTCCTTTATAATAGACGATGTATAGATACATTTTTTTACTGGATAGGATTTGAGGATAAGATGACAAGACATGCAGTTATTTGTCCAAGAGATTCTTATCACGATCTTTAAAGGAGCTAATATTCTTGCTTATCCTCGCAGTAGCGTCTATACACTCACTCTCAGCATACATGTTTATCCCAACTAACCACTATCATGCATTATTCTTCATGTTTCATAATATCATTTCCTTTTTCAAGCTCCACCTAACTCGATACTTGAAGAAGCGGGTTTTCTCTCTTACTTTTTGGTTGAGTGCAGTGATGAAAGCTTCCAATATTTCCTTACGTTTGGCTTTTCTCTCTAGGCACCAGTAGCAGCAGCAGTGGCGGTGGCATTAAGTAGTATAGTTCAAAGTAGTGGGTGATGTGGTAGGAGTATCTGATCAGAACATTATACAAAATGGAGAATTAGAAAGCATGCACATCGCACACATAAATATACACGCATCGTCGTGAACGCCATGCCTGCCTCGACTTTCACTACTACTGCTCTTGTAGTATTGCCGATAGTTTTTTTTCGCGAGAATGTTTGATTCCAGGGATTGGACGACACTCTGGATAGTAAGGATGTACATGTATCCGGTAGTGTCGCATAAATGCAACTGCTTTCTTCTTGATTGTGTGGCTTTCAAATGAAGATAATCCTTAACTAACAAGCAGATCGAAACTGTTATAGGTCTATCCGCTCTTTGCTGTATTATTAGTACAGTTCTCTGAACGAATTGCTTTATGTTTGTGCAATTTTGCTTCAAAATGTAGGAAAGCTCTAACTCTGCAGATAATAATACTACTACTACTACATATTTTAACAACCAGAAAAGTATTTTATCGGGAAAGGCACATATTAAAGTAAATTACATATTGGCTATGTAATAGACCTGTTGTAGTTATGTACGTAGTGATTTACTCATCATCAGTTTACAATAGTTGAAAATCGTTTTCCTATACTATTATATATTTTTTTATACAAGGGAAGCTTTCTTTCTATTCCCTTGTTGCTACAATGGTAGATTGGCATGTTGTCAGTGAGGATGTAATCCTTTACTAATTTGTTGACATTTGTTGTTACAACTTATGAATTGGAGCCAAAAAAAGGGAGCGAGAGAAAGAAAAAAAGAAAGAAAGAAAGAGGAAGACGATAGGATACAATCTTTAAAAACATGCTTGTTATGATAATGACTATGCACAGCACATTCTAGAGTTTTGACTTTTGTTTTTTCGCTTTCCACAATTTAAAAAAAACAATTCGGCTGTGTATGGTGTAACGTTTAGGGTTATGCAAACGGGACATAATATAAAGGGGAGGAAGTATGAGGAAAAACAACTGCGCCATTTATTCCATGAAATCGTGAAATTTTCATCACTATTAAAGACAGCCCTTTCAAAATGTACAACGCACATGCGGCAATCCCACTGGGTATAGAACATTTCTACAACAGTTGCGCTTTTTTTATAAATGGGTCATAGTTTTCCTTCATTTGACCTTGAATGGAATTAAGAATTAAATATACTCGGAGCTAAATCATATTACGTTTCTGTGCATATTTTTATCTATATTTGGTCAAAACTATATTTTCTCAAGTACATTGGGAACAGAGCTGACATCAAAATTGCCTTTGTGCCGTTATCATAATAGCGTGTGACATTGCTAACCGGTGGGGTAGGTCTAAAATAATTAGCATCACAATTATCTTTATTGGCTGCGGTGCTGCTCTGAATTTCAACGAAACAGTTTCCTTATGTAACATCGCTTGATTATGATGATGACGATGGACGGATGGTTTATGAGACTTGAGACGGTGACCTTGTTCAGGTTGTTCATGCTCAACAATGCTTGCCAGGTGTTTCCTTCTGAATAAATTCAAAATTTACTATAATTTTTTTTGCTGACAATGCCTTCCTTTCATGTAGCTCATAAAAAGCTGCCTGTGAAAGGTTCATAAAAAGCTGCTTTCATGTTGTTTTCCTTCATGCAATGGAAATTTTGCTAATGGCTTATACAATGTGCGTTATGTAAGCAAAAGGTTTTGTCAACATTTATAGTTATTATTTTGCAGCATTGAAGTAACAAAGTAGGTGGTAGTTTACAGCATCGGTTATTTTAATAAACAGCGTCTAGTAGGTTAAAAGAGTCACCTCTATTTAGCATTTCGTAGTTTAGAGATGGTGGTTAGCTATAATAAAAGAAAATAAGCTAATGATCTACTTAACAAGGCTCATATACACGCACAAATAAATGTCCAACATAAATTTCCAAAATGTACTACTGAAAACGGCCCTTTTTCTGTTCAGTTGTTTGCTGCTGCTGCTGAATAAAGCTCAGCTAATGTAGTAAGTAATAATATATGATGTGGGGCGACATAGTACACCGCATAAAAAAGGCAGTGCTGTGCAAGTTGATGTCGTGTAAAAAGTATGCTGAACAACTCTTCTCGTTAGCGAAAGACGTGATGAGCAAATCAAATTACGATGGTGTTAGCTTTATCATGTTTTTTCCAACCTTTCAAAAGCTTGTTGTTCCGACAATACATTCATCCTGCTGCTCTGGCTTCTGCTTCTTGATTCCCCATTTCTTGTTCTTTATTCTTCCAAAAGCTCCTTTCTTTCTCTTTCTTTTCTCCCTGTCTGGATGATGTCATTCGCTTCTTCTCTCGATCCGACTACTGGATTTAAGCGAATAAATAGATCATGGTAAATCCAAATTTAATTTTTTGACCTTCGTTTTCAACTACGTCAATACATATAAGCAGGATGGCAAATATAAGTAGCTGAAATGTGCACCTGCAGGAAATGTCACCCCAGAGATGCAAGCATAGCAGGAAAATAGAGAAGGACAGTGAGAGGGAGATAGAAAGAGAAGGCAAAAAGTGAGCAAAGTTACTTCGTGACATTTATGCAGATGTAGGTACACACACACATTCAGCTATACTGGAGAAAGGCGTAAACGTAAAACTCAAGCGGAGCATAAACGTCTGTCATAGAATATCATCATGACTATTACACACATGAGTGAATCCAAGATTCTAATGAAAATGACTAGTTGTTGGCTCGAGGAAGTAATAACGTTATGGCGTTCTTATCCAAAAAAAATGGGAGCTACTAAAATTAAATTTGTCGAATGAAAATAGTGATATTAGCAAGTATCGTCATCATCGCATGAACCATCATCTTCCTAGATTTTATAATGGAACTTATATGCCCTTGCTAAGTGCTCATTAGGGTTCCTCACTTTTTCATAACAGCTTTTCACCATTCGACATATAATATGACGTGTAGACGCGAAGAAAATAATCGGCCCTCCTATATCACCAACTATATACCATCCTATTTATTTACTACTAATTTCTTCTGGTTATGGTTGAAAAGATGATGATACACGGAAAATTGTCATTATCGAATAGCAAATTTAATGAGGCGATCACCCATTGTGCGTTCATTCCGACAGGAAAGGATGTTACAGCACCATAGACGCTTTTCATTATCCGTCCATATTGGTCAAATGCTATTAACGTTAAGTTTAGATAACTCATTATGAAATTCTATATATAAAATCATAACTTACATAAGAGTGTTTTCTGTGTACCTATACATTTCAAATCAGCGTGTTTACGAGTGTGTCCATGTCCATGGATAAATCAGAAGAGAAGCACTTATGAAACTCTTGGCTTCAAAGCGAGCCTGGCGTGAGTTCGATTACTACCAACGGCAATTACATTTTAATTTATTGCTTTCATATGGTAAATTGTTATATGAATTGACATAAATCTGAAAACAGTGATTTCGATTTTTTGAAATACTACATGACCGTTACCACGGCTTGACGATTTAAAATTAAAGTTTTTGCTGCTTAATAAAGCATGTATTAAAATTCCTGTACTCTTCAGAGATAAAGATGTCTATGTGGGTTATATCAATTAAATTCGACCGTCGTGGGTGTTAAAACGGCCGACGATTTAAATTTTAAGTTTAAAAAACCGTTTTTGCTAAATGTGTAATGTTCAAATCGGGCAAGAAATAAAGATGGAAGACAGACCAAATGTCCGAAATAGGAAGGTTACTTAAAAGTAAGATCAAGTTCTGATCGTTCGAATGTGTTCAATATGTAATCATTGCATTTTAAATAGTTTGGCTCTGAAAACATTTCAACTAACTTCTAGAAGATGCTCACTTAACGTGCATCAGCCTTCCCTAGTAAGTATATCTACATACTTACCTACTTGAAATTACCTGCCTTGACATTTTGATGCTGTATACATTTAAATACTACTACTAAATATTATCTCTACTTTAAAACCTTTACCTTCTTCGCCAGACATAAATGCGTCATCGTGGTGCCATTAAACGAATGGAAAATATATGGAAAATGTCGTGGTTCCTGAGTATCTCATTATTTGGTGAAAAGCAACACAAGGTACGCTTACTGACCATAATTGTGTTATAATGATAAGCTGATTAAGTAGCGCACCCATTTCTCATCTATACTTATGAGAGTACATGCATTCCTAACAAGCTTCCTGCTTCAACCTGCGTCAGGAGTAGCACTAGAAGTAGTACAGCAACACAGCTTGTTTAACGCGATTTAATATTTATTACCCTTCTACCACCATGTAAGTAAGTACCTTTGTGATAGTATAACAACGTCAGTATAGATTTCTGCCTTACTTTCACCATGACAACACGTATTACTATTACGTAACTGAGACTGCATCTTGATGAACTTGGACAAGTGAGACTCTCTCTCTTCTCTGGGTAGTACCTTCCGATAATGCAGTTGGTGGAATGTCATAGTCATATAGCATAAGTGGCAGCAAAGGAGATCAAAGCACACACCGATCCCACCACCACCACTGCCATGGGAAAACACATGGAAAACCGTGAAAGGGAAACTTCACAATGGAATTCTTTTTTTTCTTCTCTCCTTTTCTGGAGTTACTTTAATTCAACCAAGCACTCATTCTCTCATTTTCTTCTCCTCGAGCTACACAGCATAACTCCCGAAATGGTCATATTATTATTATTATTATGAAAGACTATAGCATAAAAAGCATAATGTAATGTTTGTGCAACTAAAAGCCATATGACTCAGTTGACTCACTGGACACAATACCATTGGGGCAAAAGGGAGAAATAATGACCGTAATGACTCTTCCATCCAACTGAGCATTCACCGTCTCTCCACATTTTCCCAGATTCTTGTTTCTTCCCTGCATGCGTCTTTTGTGTAATCTTTCGGTAGGAAGTAGCAGGAGCCGGCCATTTTAATTGCTTATATACTATAGAAACAGTATACGCTTTAGTTGCGTTAATGCTTCGTAGTAATGTACATTCATAAATTTTTTCAGCGATTAATTAATCTATTATTATTGTGTAAACCTAGTTGTTATATGGGGATACATATATGTATACGGATTTTCAAGCGTTTCAACGCGGAACGACTTGGAAAGTTTTTGCCAGACTCACTTAATGGAAGCAGTTTTGATGACATATAAAAATGTCAAAAGTTATTGACTGTAAAAGGGCAATTGAAATCCTGTGTAGCAAATCATTGAAAAATTGTCTTGCCGTTAGTCATTTTTTCCTGCTAACTAGTACGTAGTATTAGGTTGTGAAAGCACTGTATTGTATTCTTTTACAGAACCATGAACACTTGGAAATGATCTTAACACGCTTGCCATGTTTATACTTCGGCTATATATATAAATATTCCCCCTTCTTCTCTTTCTTTGAGTAAGTGTATAAGCGTGAATTTCATCCAGTTTCCACAAAATTGCATAGCAAATATCCGATCTGTTTTACACATGTGACATATATCCTTAAGGCATCCTGTTATGTGCAGTAACCAACCGCTGCCTATAAAAGCATACATAAATGGTATGAGCCTAAAGATAGTAGAGATGTTTAACAGGGTACATCCACTTTTATGAGGTTTAAATGGCCACGCAGTCGAATAATAAAATGCTGCATAGGGGAGAATGAAGGTGCCAGTTGCCCAAAACCCGGGGAATTCATTGCGAATCATCATATTTATGTTATATATGTAGTACTACTACTACAACCATGAGATTTTACCCTGCACTATATTTACGTGCATTTATGTCAGAGTTATCATCATCGTAATGCAATGCTTGCGATTCACGTTTACCTCACTTTCCCTTACTTGACTTTACCTCCTCTTTTTTTCCTCTCTCTCATCCTCCTTAAACTTTCTATTTTCATCTGCTGTTATGTTTGCCAATTCGAGTAAAAATGGACTCCTTTCAATGTAGGTATGTAGATACTATATAATAATACGTGCGAGTACACAAGGTAATCTTTTTTACTAACATTGCATTGCATCAACTACCTCATTACCTTCAACTACAACTTGACTGAGAAAGTTTTACTGGGATGTGGAGTGGTAGTAGTAGTTGTAGTAGTTGTTGTAACTGCTACTGGTGGCAATACTATTTATGATGACTTACTGAGTGAGATAAAAAGTGGGAGAGTAAGTGTGTGTCTGTGTGTGTGAGAGAGAGAAAAAAAATGAAGAAGGAAAGGAGAAAGAAAGTCGAGCTCACCACCACCACCGTTCTTATTCCATTGTAGGGTCCTCTTTTTTCTTTCATCACCAAGAAAACTTCACACGGAAATTCTTTAGACTGAAGGGTCTCGTCAGAAGCAGCAAGTTACTAAAGAGAGCATACTAGATGCACACACACACACGCATTGCTCCAGTTACTCATTCTTTTGCAAACTTCCTCCACCACAGAAATTTTGAAGCTATTGCTAGTGGTACTGGAAGTGGATGGAGGGAAGCTAGTGTGTATACATAAGACGTAGTGTTAGTAATATGAGTAGTAATGGGCCATAGTGGCAGTGGCGGCGATGGTGCTATTACACTCAATTGCAATACGCCGAACATTGTACGGCATTCTTTCAATGCGATAGAATAGATAGGCAGATCCAGTTTCGAGGGAATGTGAATGTGTTTTTGCAATATACAAGGAAAAACAGGGGATTCTCTAGTAGCAGTGGAAAGAGCGCATCTCGACATGTGCAATGTTGGCTTGTATTTTCCTCTAGTCTCTCACTTCTACAGTCACTGCTGATACTGTCGTTTGGTTCGGAAAATCACTTCCAGAAAACCTTTGGCTCGCAAAATGACGATGAAAGGAATTCTTGAATAAGAAAGCGAACATAAAAGAAAGGGAGTATTGGCGAGTGTATGTTTCTATCTGTGTGCACAAAAAAGGACACAATAACAGTGTGTAGTACAATGAGGGAGAATGGGTAAACCTAGAGGCGCCAGTCAGTCACTACGCTTCCCAGCAAAAAGAGAGAATAAATGTTGCAGGCAGCCTGGCCTATACCACTTTCCCTCCTTCTTTGTCTGCAGTGGGAAAAATGTACATGTTTACTTGTTCCTACTTGCCGTGAAAACTTAAAAATTAGCCCATAGTCTTCTCATTACTTCATTCCTACCACATGAGCACTCTACACTTTGGGAATCTTGTACCCACTTTCTCTCTTTCTCTATCTCGGGCTAGGTCCAGGGAACTAAATATTTTATCGCAGTTTAAAACGTTTTATGAATACCATTCGCACATATTCATACAATGTTATCTGAACTCTGCATTGACACTAACAAGAACACATCACACCACCATTTCTTACTTGTAGTATTTCAGAAACTACGCCTCTTGTCATAACTCTTACGGGATGCGAAGGAATGGAGCCACTGCTGCTTGTACTAAACACTGTAATAAACAACGTGCGAGTACAGACACAATCAGAAAAAGAGAATTTCTATGCGATTGTTTCAAACCGAGGCCTTTTGAAAATATTCAATGTAATTGTAAAAGAGGAAGTACTGCTCTCTTGTCATGCCAGCAAGTAAGTCTTTTCAGAGTCATTGTTCTTTTCCAAGTAGGATGTTAATATAGTTTTGATATCTTGAAAAGGAAAACTTGTAATAATAAAATATGTACGCACAGCCAACTTTCACACAGCGTTGTTGAATGGCCTATGTATAGTACATATAGCTAATTGTTGTGATATAAAAGATTACATAAGATGGCTACCAGAAATTCTTCACTTTCTTTAGAGTTTTTAGTGCAGATTGCTTTTTCACTTGTGTACCCAAGTTTTGCGGAGAATTACTAATTTTCTACTGTTTCCCGTTATAGGCTGATTTTTTTCCATTTTCACTCCCTCCTTCTGTACACCCACATCAGACATCATTAGATATTCAAATCTTAAGCCAGTTACGTAAATGAAACCCTACTTGTTCAAAACTAGAACCAGCTTAAAAGTTTTCTTTGAAAGCGGATTTCAAGACGGTAAATTGAAAATGACTGTAGACATAACTGTCTCAAAAACCAGGTTTCCGATGGGTATTTTCTTTGCAGACAACCTGGGAATATGTTCATGCATGACTAATTAAGAAAGTTGTAGAACCAGTTAGTGGCATCAGTAGATTGAAAACTTTACGAGCAAGTTTACGGTAGTGGCGTTTCAAATTTTATCATATTTTCCATTTCATAAGATTTGACATTTTCCTAGAATGAACCTTGAAATAATGAAAATATCCTTTATTCAAGGCTGACAGTATCTAACGAAAGTTAATCACTTGAAATTATTACAACGTTCATAATAGCGGAAAATAATGACAAAGTAAATAGTTAATCAACCTAGTTAATTCACTTAATGCTGACCGTTTTTTTATCGACTTGTACTCAAATCCTTTCTTCTCAAATAAAGAATTTTATTATGATGTTCAGCAAAATTTTTAATGTGGGCAGGATTTTACAAGATGTGCTGTAGTGAAAGCAGTGACATATAAAACCACTTGGTGATGATGATGATGGGAACACCATTTTAATTTTTGATCCGCGGAAAATGTCGCTAAGACAACCCTAACAGGCAACAAGACCAGCTCTGCTGCTTATGACAATAAAACCAAGTAGGTAGCATAGAAAGATTTACCTTTTTGTCTGTAAACACTGCATAAAATTCCTAAGTATCATTCCTGTGAAAAAAGCGTGTTCAGCAATTAATCTTTCATAAAATCCCGAAACAGTGTATGGCAAGCAGCAGGGAAGCTAATGAGAGAGTAAGAGAAAGCAGGATAGAAGGGAGAGAGAGTCAGCAAACACTTTATCAACATCGTTTGCCAAAGAGAAAAGTCCATTTGGCCGTGTGCTTGTGCATATTATGGGCACAATTCATTTTTCCTGAATAATTGAGTATAGTACTTATATTCCGGCTATCTGAAGAACACTCAAGTTCAATTTTCTTGTCTCTCTCTTTCTCTCTATTCACCTTATTACTCTGTGAGGAGTGAGCATATATACTACTATATGCACTCCACTCACACACATGCAGGGAGTGTGTGTATGTGTGCAGCGATTGCATTGCACAGCAAGAGGGAATAGAAAGAGATGACCAAACCGAAAATTCGTAATATTCAACGGTATTTTGCATTTAAAACAAGACACTTTCTCATATCAAGCTGTTAGTAGTGACTCAATATACTATGTGAGCAAAAACAATTGTTCATACAATTCCTCTGTTGTTACACGACATGATGATGAAGACCACCACGGTCCCCATAAAAGCTTGAGCAGAAAGTATTTATATTAATAATATGAAATGCATAATAATATGCATGCACATTCCATTATATTTTTAATACGGAGAGAGCAGTGATGGTGGTGGCGGTGGTTATTTAGTAGGTAAAGTAGGTAAAAGAGAGAGAGAGGAGTAAGGCACCTACAAGACCTTTCAGAAATGCTGCTGCTGCTGTTGTGGTAGTGTAGTATTAGTAGTCAGAGTGGTAGAATCCTGGGAGAAGGATTTATCGATCCCCTCCCAAATAAAGTATTACATAGCATAGGAAAGGCCGAGATAGAGAGAGATACACATGTATGCACACACACATCATGCTTGGAAGAGAACAGGAGCAGTGAAAAAAAAAGAAGAGGCAGCAGAGAAAGCAGTGTGGTTGGTAGTAGGAGTCGAGTCGTGTAGTCGTCGTGCTTGCAAGAGAGAAAAGAGTTGAGAGGCAGAGTATAAAGTGGAGTAGAGGCAGTAGTGAGTGGTGGTATAGTGGTTGAGGATCCCATGCAGTCAGAAGCAGCAGAGAAACAAGACGGAGAAAGCAGACACGGGAAAGAAGGAAAAACGGAGCGGTACATATAGCAGGAGAGAGAGAGAGAGAAAATGAGAAAGAACAAGTGATGCAAGCCAGTGGGTGAGTCGCATACACAAAGGCATACACACACGTTGTCGCACATATCCTCAACCCAGAAAAAAAGGAAAGCTGACGTTCTTCATAGTACATATGCTCATTCTATAAGAGGACAATATTCCAGTCTCTGGATTGCTGCTCGGGCTGGTGGACGAGAGAAGTAAACAGGGAGAGAGAGTGTGTGTGTGAGAGAGAGTGCGAGGCATCGTTATTGAATCTCGTGATGAGCAAATAAGCTGGGAGAGGCGATAGGAGCCTTACCACAACACAATTTTTTTAAGGGAGAAAGTAGAAATGAGAGAAAGTGTGAGATAGAAAGAAATGTATATAGATGAACGAGAGGAAAGAAAAATAACAAAAGGGGAAGACCGTCTGGCTACTTTCTTTTTACCGTGCAGTCACTATACTTGAAGAAGAAAACAAAAAACAACCAAGACGACGAAACAGTTGAGAAGTGAAAACGAAATAAATTTTGAGAGCATTTTTTATTTATTCTTTGTGTGCTCTTCAAGTTGACCTTTACCTGATTTGTTGGTAGTAAAAAAAAGAAGAGAAACGGTGGAAGAGAAATATAAAAGTAAACTGACTTGTTTTGTGTTTCCCGTGTGCTTCTAAAAAAATTATACCCTTAAACAAGGTCGTACATGATTAATGCATTTACTTTAAAAAAAAGATATATAGAAAATATATAAATACAGGAAAGTGTAGAGACGAGAGATGATTCCTAACTCCTGGAATTGGAAGTGATTTTTCCAGGAAAGAAACCAGCTTCGTTTTCCTTGGAACTTGTGTAAACTGACTTTGAGGTGAATATATAGCGCCTGAGGCCGCGAGAAACATTTTTTTTTATTTGCAGGCAAGAATTCACCTCGAAAATTTTTAAGAACAATGATATCGAGTAGTTGAGTGTGGTTTTCCTGTGGTGGAGTGCTACTCGTCAAAAATATCTTCCTAATGGGTGTTTCCTCCATATGAAATACAATATATGTAGCATAATCATAATAATAACTCGCAGTATAATACTCTTTAGTGATTTAACTCTAATTAGTGTTTGTAACTTTAAGAATGATTGTGTATGAATGTAGAGGAAAGACACTGACTGGCGTACCGTATTTTTTCCGTAGGAAGAGGAGAGCAGCATGCAATAAGCAATTTTCCAAATGATATTCTTCCTATCACAGTCAGTATAAAGAAACGGTCGGGAAAGGAATACGACAGAGAAACACACACACATAGCAAAGGCGATACTATGGAGGAAGAAGCCTCGCCGTTTATATGAGAAAACATACACAATAAAAGTTTATTTTCAAGACATCATAAAGAAGATTATAGCTACCAACATTTATTGTTGATTATATAACAAAAAAATTCTATAATATTTTCAACGCAGAGGTCATCATCATCAGATTACTCATGCAACCTATTCTTGTTACCTAGTTGTTCAAACTCAACGTGAAATGCTGATATAAAACACTAGAGACATGTTCCAGAGAACATTGTTGGTAGTGTGTCCTTTACGCCTTAAATGTGAGAAGGGTTCCCTTTCAATTTACTGCTAAAAAGATTCGTGATGCAGTTTGCTCATTCTTCTACTACTACTATTATGCATACTTGTTGTATACTCAAGAAAATGTTATAGTCTTCTATTGTTTTCGCAAACCTACAAAAAAAAGTTTGAAATCACACGATACTGATTTCCACCCTAAATGCTAACTGATAGGTGTCCAGTGTACAAAAACATTGTAAATTTTCTTTGCATTTTTACAAACAGAACGAAACAAAGCTGAGCGCAGGATTATAAATATACAAAAGCTATAGTCGCGTAGCAGCAGCAGCAGCAACCTACATATTATCGATCCCAAAGTAATTTATCAATCAATTGCAGAAAGTAAATTTTACTGTAAGATTACAAAAGTTGTTATTCCGTAAATTATGTACGTTTCCAGCTCCGCCGCAAGCAGACGGTCTTAAACTCGTCAATTAAAAAATTGTTGCTATTGACTTGCTACAGATAATTATTCTAGTAAATATATATATATCGACAAAACAGAGATCGTTTTTAACTAATTTTTAAAACATTTTCAACACTTGATCAGTATCCGTCTTCACACACATTACATGTATGCATAAGTACTACCGTTGATAGATGTATAGTACACTAAAATTACCATATTATTGTATATGTCTTCTGTAATATTAGCTTTGTCGTAGCGAAATCAAAATTTGTATAAGGCATATAATAAAAATAGTGAGAGAAAGTCCAGGCTACTATTCTTCCAGTATACTTAATAGGCTACTGCAGAAAAAAAAAGTGTACGCGCGTGTGTAAATACATATTGTTTCTAATTTCGAGCTGTATCTGTCGTTACGGATAAAAAAATCATGATCACCAACAGTGTCCTCATTTTCATGACGTCCACGCTGATGTGCATCAGCACCTCCGCCTCATCTGCTCTTTTCTCAGGTTACTAATATGAATTCTTATAATATTTATTTTTTTAATCCAATAATAATAATAATAATAATTAATTGAAAAGCTATGTAATAAAATAAAACTGCTGGACAATCATACAATATTCTATTTCGATACGTATTGGAGCGGAATTCGTAATTACATTACGAATTTTTGACGGTAACCTACTGCTAAACACCATGACGATATACAACGTACCTATGTTTGTTATAAAAGACGATAGACAAAATGATTACTTATGTCATGTGAAAATTTCAATATTGATAGTACTACTATTATTAAGGCAATCAAGGCGAAGAAAGGAGAAAATGCTGCTTTCTTTCTTCTAGATCATTATTTATGTGTCAAGAATGACAGATAGATGTATAAGTTTGAAAGATATTTCTTTCCTTGATTGAGTTATATGTGTCGAGGCCTTTGATAACGTCAAATAATTACTTCAATCCTCATTTTTATCAAAACATAACAAAACAACAACAACATTTTTTTTTGTATATGAAGACTTCTAGTAGAGCAAACATTGTTTAGGTAATTTAATTGTGAAAGCGGGATTGACAGGTTTGTTAAATAATTGCATGCTATATTTTCTCCTTTTGATACAATTGAATAAGTCATATTCACAGTTTTGTATACAATATACGCAATAAGTTTGGAAAACAACAGGGGCCACCTGGGCTCTGCACTTTATGCAAGAGTTCCAAAATAAGTCCAAACTCCAAACTGATTTTTGCTCACACAGACAGACCACCATTTATGTAGGGAAACACATTCTAGTTCAAACGAATACACGTTGATTGACCTCACAGTAAAATATTTACAGCTATGTATATATTCCAAAAAAAGCCATACAGTTTCCATACTTTCATTATTTCCAGCGAAAAAGTGGGTTCATATAATTTTACGAATTATATTGCTGTTCCAAGCCTTTACTATATACATCCATGCGTCATTCATGAAGATCCTTTGAAAAAGCATGTGTAACCATAATAGTTAGTTTATTACGTTGAAGAAGAAATAAAAAAGTTAAATGGGTAAGTTTCTCTGCCAATTTAAGAATTAGGTACATGTGTCCAAATGTTACCCTGCTACTGCCCCTCATTTTTCAATGTGCTAAGTACACACATCAAAGCCATTCAAGACCGCAAAACTTTTCTCTCGGCTTGTTGAGGATATGCACAGTAAACGAGGAGAAAGCACGAAAATTTACACATCAGCGAACAAGCAAGGAAAAGACGTTAGTGAGCATGTAGGAATGAAGAAAGCTCTACCACACACCACCACTGCTAGACACGTATCTTTACAGACAAAAAACGCTAATAATGACAGACAAGTTACGTATGAGTGACCACACAACAGCAGAAGGCGAAGTCGCAGTGTTGAAAGACAACCACCTACATAGACGCAATTTGACTCACGCGAGTTTACAATAAAGGAATCGGCTTAACACTGACTACTTCCTCTTGTTGTTTGCAGAAAGCTCAACGAATAAAAGTGCGGAGTCACACACGCCATCAGCAGATAATTTGCAATACAAACTTGAAAACATTCGAAATCGTGCCCTTGAGTGGCTACAGACCAAACGGACGGAGGAATACGGTTGGCCGTCAGGTGATACGGCCAGAATTGTCGTTGCGCTAGCTTCCGTTGTTAAAGATTGGCCTGCCAAGAATGACCTAGAAGCTAGACTAATTGTTAAACAGTTAGAAATAGAACTTCTAGAGAAATTACTAAGGTTAGTTGATTACTTATTTACATTACTAATTTGATATGACCCTCTTCGGGTACTAATCTTTTACAACATGTTATGCATCATTACCTGTTCCGTATTGAATTTTTAAAATTGAAATGAGTTGTGCGAAGACGTCTACATTTATTTGATGAATACCTAATACCCTATATGATTTACATTTATTACATTTTTTTACTTTAAATGAACTTTAATATGCGCGTTTTACACCTGCGACTAATGTACCCACGAATATTATTATTATTTGGGGGTAATTTTTGTTATTTATTTTTCTTTTACAAATATTTTATGAGTTTCTTTCAAAGCGACCACAATATTAACGTGAGTAGTGTTAGCATTACAATTTACATAACTATAACTCTGACAAAATTGTAGAAAAGTTTGCTTGAGAAACCTAAATCGACATAACATTTTACCAATAGTGTCTGAAATTCGGGCACGCCATAGCAAAAAAAAGTTGTGAAACGGTGAAGGCGGAAGTAGGCATATTTACTAATTTATTTACTATAATGTGTTTGTCCAAAAACATTGCTGCCAAAAAGAGTCAACGATCGCATTAGCGAGTTTGCGATAATTCTCTTTCTAAAAAAACCGAACCGATTGATGACATCACGAAACCGAGTATAAAAATAAATAAATAAGTAAAAATAATAAATATGAATAGGCTAAAAAAATATACACAAGTGTATCGACAATGAATAGTA
Source organism: Coecobrya sp. COE2 (assembly GCA_027743765.1). Taxonomy (NCBI): domain Eukaryota; kingdom Metazoa; phylum Arthropoda; class Collembola; order Entomobryomorpha; family Entomobryidae; genus Coecobrya; species Coecobrya sp. COE2. The sequence continues at coordinate 36,976 of JAHZMV010007108.1, forward strand.
GAATATATGTCAATAGAAGGAATCCTATTTTGTGGTATGATGGAATTATCTTTCTTTTCTGTACAGTCACGCGAAAAATAGGTAAATGAGGCACGTATCAATTCATTTGACTTTCGTTTCCAATCTGAATAACGTCACTCCCTTCATTTTATATTCCTATAAACCATGGAAATATGTTGTTGTTTTCCCATTTATATAATCTCTACGGATTGTGTGGAATGAGGACAATTTTTTTTCCATTCGTGCAAACAGTCATGCATTCATCAAAAACTCATAACAAACCCAGCAGACAATACGTCTGCTGAAACGTCCATATTGTGAGCAAATCTATTATTTCTCAGTAGAAATTGAGGATCGCACAATTCCTTGAATTTACTCGTCCATCCGTTAATGCGTGGCGTTACGGAGGCCATCGTTTTATTCACAATCAGTGTAATTCAGAAATAAATCATTATGACTTTCATCTTCACATAATAGCATGAGGTTTATTGTGGCATGCACGAGATTACTTACACAGGACTCATGGTTAGGTTAAAAAAGTGTATTCAAACGTGAAAGCTGATAGGAGTAACGTAACGGTTTCGGCGTGAAAACTATCATTCACAAATTTGATGAATGAAGATGCGATGTCGAGCACGTCATCGTTGGTTATCGGGTTTGGAATTTAAAAGATTAGCTAAGCCAGTAGACCTTAAAGTGCTCTCATTGCAATAATGTATGGATGTAACATATATAACGTTCCATACAATGCATTTCAATAATCATTCATACTCTCCCTCTCTCTTTAATATAATCAATCCAATTCATAAAAGAATATTATTAAAATTTGCAAGAGTAGAATCAACTTTATAACCGTATCAGACATATATATGCGCTCTATTTAATGCCGGACTGATCCATTTTAATTTACCTGCCCATACACTCGACGAGAACACGTAGACAGAGAAAGAAACTGGAAATGGTATTTGCACCGACTTAAAACAAAGAGGAATGTATAGAGAGGAAAATGTCCGATGATAGGAAAGTGAGGAACGCAACCAAAGGCAGTGAAGCGGATGGACGAGAAAATGAAAACGGGAACAAAGGAAGATGGATGGGGAGGGGGAATATGAATATATTGCGAAAGTAGGTGAAAGAATGTAGAGTAGAATAGGTAGATAGAGAGAGAGAGAGAGAGCTACTACGACGTTTACCTGAGTGAGTATCTAACAGTAGAGTTATTCGGTGGTCACTTCGAGATTTGGCTGAAATTTTGCAACTTTATTTACTTTTATAAATGTAAAAAATTTGCAAAATTTGAAGGAGAATGGTAGCCCAGAACCGGAGTTATTAGCTAATCAAGTTATGGGATCAGGCATACAGTAACACAGGGTTACTGAAGTCCTGAGTGAGTGATAAACTATTAGCTCCACCAGTACAGGTATAATAAACTCAAAAAGCATAAAAATGTTTTTGTATCGCAACGGAACATTTATATACGCAGATTCTACATTATACCACTAAATCAAATTCCTGTAATTGATAACATCATGCCGCAATAAAAACTGATCCAAGTAATATTACATCTTGCTGTTACGTTCATCTATATGTAAATATTTTAAATTGCCCAAAATTAATTATTAAATTTATATTTACATTTTTTGTATGGCAGCACAAAAAATTGCATTACAAACCAATTGTATAATCTAAACTTTATAATTGACAATGCTTTATATGAACCTATATATATAATCACCAATGAATTGAATCAGCCATTGTGACGGCATGATGTTATTAATAATAGGAATTTGATTTGGTTGTATCATGTAGAATTTGTGTGTCAAAATTGTTCGGTTGCATTTCAAAAATTTTATTTTATTTTCAACATTTTTATGATTTTTTGAATTCATTATACCTGTCTAGGTGTAGTGTATAATTTATCACTCAATCAGGACGCCAGTAACCCTGTGTTATAATATACCCGATCCCATAACTTGATGAGCTAGTAACTTCGGTTCTGGCCTACCATTCTCCTTCAAATTTTGCAAATATTTTACTTTTATAAAAGTAAAAACATTTGCAAAATTTCAGCCAAATCCCGAAATGACCACCGAATAACTCTACTGTAAGAAGATTGACGTGTTCACTCTACATATTATTCATTATTATTATTATACTCGGCAAACTTTTATAATCGTGTGACTGGGCACATTCATTCGGCACATGATTTTTAAAAATTCCACGTCCTTTTTTGTGGAACATTCTAAACCGTGTTTCTAACCTGAACACTCTAGCATACGCAAACACCTTCAGAAGAAGAAGACATGACAGGTAGATCTGAATTTCGGCACTATTGTAGGTAGTTTAGGTGCTTATTATACATGTCTTTTGATTCCCTCTTGTTACTCCAGAAAGAAAAGAGAGAAATGAATATCTCCTCAAGACATTTAACACACATCAATTATTAACGACGGAATAGAGAAAATTCATTTTCCAGCTGCGATTATTGTAAATGTCATTCTATTATGTAGAAGGCAGCAATAAATGTGGCGTAATAATATTATTATTATTTTGTACTGTTATATTTCCCTTTATGGATCATCATCGCTAAAACACCGTGTAACAATGTAGAGCTCAGAATGCAATGCAGTATGTCGTTGACATTTAGCGATGATATTTAGTGCAGTGAACTGTAGCAATACAATTACTTGTCATAATAGCTTTTGAAATTTTTATACAAATAGATATACATATTTGTAAGGATTTCTGCTTTCCTTTGACATTTCCCTTGTACCTTAATAGAAAACATAAAATAAGTACATAATAGATATGTATATATTTACGTTTCAGAGTTGCCGTGTAGAGATATATATCACCTTTTACACATAACAATATTTTTCAATTCCGTATGAACTGGCTGAAAATGAGCCAAAATAATTTTTAATATTAATGTCTACTTGTTGTGATGTCGCATTTGGGTTCATTGTAGCGTAACGTGGTAGATAACGCATTATATTATAGCCTTCCCTTTAAAAATGCATTACTACCACATAACCATTCCACCATCATGTTTTATGACAAAAGCCATAAATTGTAGCCGTAAAAATATAGATAAACACTGCTACAAAATGGGAATGTCACAAAAAATTAATTAGTTTTTAGTTTGATTCTACGGAACATTAGTAATTAAGTACCATTACTATTGTATATATTTCTCATTTGTCACTTGTAACAGACGCCTTTCTTGTCTTTTTTTACCGGTATTTTATTACAGCAAGGATACTGTACCAATAACACCGGCAGAGGTGTGTTACTATGCATTAGCTCTAAGTGCTTCGTGCGGCGATCCCCATAATTTCCATGGGCACAACTTAATCGGTAAGTGGTTCAGTAAATTTCATTATGCTCCTATATCAGCGGAAATATCAATGTCAGTTTTTGTCATGCAGCCCTGTTGTCAAAATAATGTCTATCGTTCTATAACCGCCATGCTGCTTTTAAACGTGCAATTCAAAGCCCAGTCATTAATGTGTGGTGGTAGATAGTGCTAATTTTAACAATGACGTACATATGTATTTACCACACCGGAGGAGCGAGAAAATTGAAAACATTTTTCACGGTTTGTGTGACAAATGGAATTATATTTATTGTCTCCTCCTCCTCCATATTATACAATGTTTCATTTCTGTCGCGTTTCCTGCTGTCCAAAATTATAAAGGACTGTATAAGGGAGGATGATAGTACAAAAGGCGGCTATAACTTGAAACAGACGTGTAATGAAAGTAAACTGCATTGCTGGCTGAAGTAATTGGGAAATAATAAGTTTTGAACTGTGCTTAATTACTAGTGTCTCTAGAGAAACATCATGAAGACGTTGATTATCCTGGCTACCCTACAGCATTCGGTTACGCCTTCACATCTCTTGTATCCTGTATTAGCGGTACACACATTCATAAGCATCAAACCCGACATTTGCTCCATCTTGCAGGAGATGACTCATCATCCTCAGGAAGTTTGTATTCCGTTGGTATGCCTACAACATATTTTTTTGTAGAAACTGTAAACCTATTTTCATTTTTAGTTTGTGCCCTTCAAAAAGGATGAGGTTCCTTGGCAGACTACCATGCAGTCTGATCCCATGAACGGAGTAGACAGACACGGGAACACGGCAGAGGATTTAATTGTTCACACTTTGCTAATTAAAATTACATACCTTTCATTTTTCTTCTCTAGTAGCATCATGAGCAGCAGAGAGAAAAAATGAGAGGGGTACCATTGACTTTAATTTTCTCTTTTATGCCTATGAGCATATGTGCATGCATGAATTTGTGAGGTGGTTTTATTATTAGCCTCCTTTGAGAGATCCTGCTTTTGGGAGGCGGAGAAAGATAGGAAAGGCGGAAATGGGAAATGTGGGGGTAATGAAGCACACATAGGAAGATTATATGTGTTTGCTTGAGTTGGCCGGAAATGATGTTTTCCACTCGCTTTAGAGCCAATTTCATTTCTTGTTGGAGGGGAGTGGAATGTAACAACTCGCCGTTCTTACATTCCATTACATTCATGCATGCACGTAGCAATAATCTGCGTGTGTTAGTGTAACATGAATGTAGACATATGCCCTCGGTTATTTACCGCAGGCAGGGTGTGTAAAGGTGAAAATTTAGTTGAGACTGATATGCAGTATTACGTTAAATGACTACCTAGTGAACATTCCACAAAAAAACATGTTATATTTCTTCATAATATCATCATCCCACCAAAGTCGAAAAAGAAAACTTTTTTTTCTCTCTCCCCTGATCTTATATGCGTGGTTAAAGCAAAAAGCCCAGAGAGCACACACACACAAGAGGACCGTTATGTGTGCATCGTGTTTTAGATGCTCCTTTCATGGGATATTGGTATATTATTCCATTATTTTCTCCCTTTTGGCTGGTTGGCGTGTGTCCGTTTTGTGCGATACATTTTTCATCTTGTTGTTGAGAAAAAGAACAGCTCGCACCGCCACATTTACTTTCACCTCTATTATTAGCATACTTTCCCCAGCTCTCAACACGTAAACTGCCTCTTTTACTGCATGCTACACTGCATTTCTAATGTTTTGTAGACACGAGAGCCACGGCATTGATAGCTCTGGAGTGTATACGTAATCGGAAAACGAGTGACTTCCTGAGTCGGCACATCACAGAACCGTTGCATGCAATCAGTAAACTGCAGTTGGAGGATGGAACCTTTGGGAATTTACATACTACTGCATTGGCCATCCAGGTTTGTTGTGCTCCTCATTTTTCATACATTTTATATCGCAGTAAAGTAAACTAGAGCTTAACTATTATTACGAACAAACATGTACTTACTTAACTATTTACTGGCTACTTGTGTGCATTATGGATACGCAGACATGTAGCTATTTTCAGAGTTCTTCGTTCTTATCACGTCAAAGAGAAAGATATTAATACTTAATACATGTGTTCTTTTATCACTTGTCCTATCTAAACTTGCCCAAAGAACAATGCCAGGAACAGTTATTTTTTTGCTGGTCACTGGCTTTTATGTTAGAAACTTGCGAAAAAAGAAAGAAATGACGATAAATACAAATGTATACCTTATATAGCCACTGTTGGTGGTCATCGGTTATTATGGTCATGATTATGGATGTCTCCAGGGAAGATGTGAAATTGATGTGGCCACATTGAAACCACATTTGCTAAACTGCTATCAGAAAACAGCCTACTAAATATAAATAGTCATAGCTTCTCCTTTAGACATTTCATTACCTCTTGTCATGCACTTTTGTATTTTCATCTTGGAGTGCAGGCAGGTTTTACAACAGAATTTACGATGACAGCGCGCAATGCTTACCTTCAATTTCAATCTTTTCTAGTTTTATGAATACTGATAAGTGACACGATACTCTCGTAGGGATCCTTTGTCCGAGTATGTATGTAATGCGTTGTTTATTTAGGGTGTCAATCTTCTTGATCCGAATGATTTCTCACATTGTTTTTTCTTGCTCACTGTTTTGCAGGCCTTATCTGGCCTTCACGGGGCTGAGATCTACTGGAACAAATCGGCCGCAGTGCATGCCCTCGAATCACTTCAGGAAGCGAATGGGTCCTTCCTGAACAACCCACGTGAGACAGTCGACGCCGTGATTGCCACATCTGCCTTATTAAATGGTATGGGTATCCTCGGAACAAGGAAAGGGCATTGCAAGAGCGCTCGACACCGGAACAAGTATCGAAGTGCATCATCGTCATCATCTACTGATGAGGATGTGTCCGTGATGTACAACGTTCAAAATAGCAACGACGAAGACATTACGTTTCATACAAAACTCAATGAAGTTAGACCAATCACAACGGTGGGAACTTGGAGAGACAGCCAGTCTTCCCAAAAATATACCCATGGTGGTGAAACTAGTGATCAAATGAAAGTAAGCGTGAATGGTATGGATAGTGAACTGCTAAGTGGGAAGAATACAAGTGTTGACCACGAGTTGTTAGAGACAAAACAACAGGACAAGGTGGACTTCTTAAAGAATCCCAAGCACGACGTAAATGTTACGTACTGGCTGTGGATCGGGCCGGATCCTGCAACTGCAGAGAAGCACAACATGACGTTGAGAATAGAAACAAATGCCACTTTTTACGCTGTGATGCAAAAAGCAGCGTCCCTTAATCACAAGTTCACGTAAGTTGCTCTACTCCCAATAATCCCAATTTATTTTATCCCCTCTGGTCGCTTTTCTCCTTGTGTAGTAGAATGTCGTATGACAAAAACGGAATTAATAGAAAAAGATATTAATGTGCGACCACGCCAGCGACACTGATTTCGATTAAGTGTAAAGCTCGCATTGAGGCATGTGGTCGCTGTCATGCAGGCTTGCCACTTTTCCATCAGAAACAAAACATACGGCACTATACTCCATTCCGCATGCTTTCTCCATCTCCTCTTCTGATCCCCAGCCAGTTCACTTTTATTAAACAAACTCGTTTTTTTTGTTGGGTTAATGTTTTATAGGTTTGAGTCAACAGTGTGGCCTAATGGTCACTACGTGCACACAATTTCCAGTCATAAAGAAGAACCTGTTAAGTACCATTACTGGTTATTGTACCGTCTCAACACGGATCCAAATCCATTAGCTCCACCATCCAACTCATTCGTGGCTCCTGCTGGTAAGTAGCAACTTTTCAATTAGAAATTAAACCTCTTCATTCATATATACGCCCACTACTAATAATACCACTAACTTGTCACGAAAAAAAAAGAATGTTACATTTCATACGTCACACACTACATTAGTGTTTAAGTGACAACAACAATACCTTGTTCATTTTCAAAAGAAACGAAATCATGTCTCTGTTTTCCTTTCTCTTTCATTTGTCAACTTGTAGGAGTGGACGATTTGAGAGTTGCAGATGGACAAGTTTATCTCTTCTGGTTCAAGAAGATTTAGACTAAAGACTGAAAACATTTTAGTATCGTACGGAAATTTTACAAACAATACTTCGGTTAATCGAAACAAGTCAACTGCGAGAATATAGTCGATTATTTGTCACTCTAAAATACGTTATTGTTATTATTATATGATTGTTATTTCTTAAATCATACAACAATCCAACACCATTGTTGGTAGACAAAGAAGAGTGAAAGTGATGGAGAAAATCTGTTCTTCACAGTTTTAGAAAAAAAAATCTTTCGGCAAAAAATTATGATTATCGTACAATATAGTGTCCAATAAAGTGTCGACAAACTTAAAAAAAATATTAATTATGGTCATCATCCTGGACGACTGTTTTTATCCAACTCATTTCCAAAAAAATATTCGTTTTTCTCTCGTTTACTGATTAACTAGTCATCATATTCTTGTTTCTTAATTACCTCTAGTAATGTTGACGATGTACTCAATTAACTGACATTTACTATTTAGATGAGATGAGTAGTTGAAAGACATTGTTATTTATAACGGTTATCGTAATTAATTCAAATAAAAGCCATTTTATGATTTACGGTGGTAGGTGATATATAAATGTTGCATAATAGCAACAAGAGTACATAAAAACGAAGATTTAGGATAATAGGTTATAGAAAATGTAGCTTTTAAAGACGAATTTTCCAAACAATAGAAAGAAAGACAAAGACTCATTGTTGCTAGCCCACGAAAAAGTAACACAGTATATAGGAAAACGGGAAACATTTTTAGCGAATATTATTATAACATGAAAATATATATATAAATGGAAAATGCATGTAACTGGTATACCTGCTTTTTAAAGTTAAAAATTCTACTACTACTACTTACTACTACCACTTACTACAACAATAGCCATGTATACTTCTATATAAAAACTACTACAACTACTTATGTAGTCGCACACGCTTTTTCACACTCTACTACGCGGAAAAAATATATTATTATTAATGTCACTTTACTATCCACAAACCTTGTCAACCGCAAGTATCGCTTTCTCGCTGGACGTCATTTTTACTTTCACCCACACACACACAGAGACGCTTGTCACTGTGACTCTTTTTTTATTTTGTTGGCGTTTCCTAAAAATGTCAATGCTCCTTTCTTTCTTGAGAGAAAGGAGAAACTATAATTTGTTTGGTTACTACAATTACTACTACTACTACTACATACTGCGATGCAGCACATTATTATAGTAAATTAGAAAATGAGTTGGGCTCGGTGAGAAATAAATTATTATGCAATCAGTCAGACGTGAGATGCACAAGAAAATGAGCGAGCAATGTATTTTTTAAAACAAATTGCACATGCCTATAATAATATATTTTTTCGTGTCTTGAAACAAATATCTACAGGTTTTTTGCCTCGTACAAAAATGTAATTAGTAAAAGAAAAATGATTAATAATAATACAGTTATTTACGGAATAAATACCTCTACAAAACTCAGCAGTAAAAAAAAATCAAGAGAGAATCAAATGTGTAAGAAGAAAAAAAACGAAGATATTATTCCTTCAGGATCATTCGCTTCTGAAACAAAAAAATAAAAATAAAAAATAAAACATAACATACACACAGAAAATTTAGGGAAAAAAATCAAGCTTTACAGAGAAAAAAAAATCATATATAGTTTTTATAGTTTTTGCCGAATTGGGGTAGCAATTGGCCCCACAGTGTGAAAATCTGAATATTATATGTATATTAAAAAAAGGAACATTATTATTGTTGATATCTGTATAGATAGGGGAAGAAAGTCGATGATGATGATGACGCTACATATATATATATATGAATAGTGTTCTTACAAAAAAAAATAACTTCTCTCTCCAGCAATCATATATACTGCATATATATATACATACATCAGTTATAATTGAAGAAGAAATGCGAAAGACGCAAATAAACAAATATTAACAAGTCTGCTTTTTGCTTACACACACACACAAAAATCAACAAAACTCAATCAAATTTTTGAACCTATGACAAGAAAAAAAAATAATAACTTTGTTTTTAAGTAGGTGTCATTATATACAGTAGACAAATTGACAAAAAGATATATATTACCCAGTGAGGTAGATTGTAGTAGAGAGATTGATTTTAAACAAAAGTATAAAAAAATGCCTGTCCATGGTATACAATTGTTATATAAGTCACAGTGGAAATAAATATTTATGAGAAGAGTGCATGCAAATTCATTATTATGTTAACCTAAAGCTCCAATTGTGCGTAAAAGAAAAGTACATTAACTTACCTATTTACTTATTATACCTATCTCAATACAATTATTCATTAAAAAATACTACAAAGTAAAATTGCTTTTTTAAATTATCACATTTTTATCAGGAGTAACAATTTGAACAACACACTGCACACATTTACCTAAAAACAATCAATCCACATTTATCATTCATATAAAACGTTTATGTATCTTATCTTGATCCTATTATGATTATATTTAAATCGCCACTATTACTACTACTACTACTATATATGGTCATTTATTAATGATAACAAATATTTAAAGAATGTATCAAATTTATAAGCATTTAAATCTCGAATCATTAATTCGCGTCTGTATGCAACATAAAAATATAATGTAATAAAAAATATTAAAGATTATAACTAACTCTGCAAAAAAGAAACTTCACGACATGCACAATGAATATATTGCTATGATGACAAAAAAACGCAATATTATTTTTGGCTATTCCTCTGCTATTTTAAAAAATATTTCAAGATATAACGACTCTATAAGATTTCATTGCAGATTTTTATTTCGAACGCATCATTATTATTATAAGTTACTTTACGACTAAATACTTTAAAAAATTGTCTATTTAATTAGGTAAGGAGACAATTTACCGTCAACTTTTTAAAAAAAGCTCTAAAAGTATATTTAATTATTATTAATTATGATTAATTTATTATATCCTGCGTGATACGATAAACAAAGTGAAAAAGAGCCTATATAATCTTAATTAGCGAGTATTACTATACTCCATATAATTTAGAGTATAAATTGTACTTAAATTATTTGCTAAGAAGATTCTCGTTTTTAAGGAAAGAGAAAAATACTTTTACAACCTTCATAAAAGGGAAAGATGATGACTAAATTTTTAGGTTTCTGATGAACATTGGCATACAACGTACACGCATAAATAGGCAAAATAAAAATATATATACTACCCGGTCATCTCTGGAATACACTTTGTACATAGGGCTAAAGAAAATAAATAAATGACTAACACCAATTAGTATTAGTACATATTATAATATAATAATATTATTATATTTGCTCGTGGTCGTGCTGGACATGGTATTAGCAACTAGCATAAGAAAAAAATAAATATTTTATAAAAAAAATGTGGAATGATCCAGAGAGAAGAGAATTTAAAAAAGGTTTTCTAGTCTTGAAACTGAATAAAAAACTCATGGCTAAAAATAAAATGTTATTCAATTTATATAATCTGCACAAGTTGAGAGCTTGTAGTTGACCTATAATCCGTTTCAATCCGTAGGCATCAATCTTTTGATTTCTATTAATAATCCCTGTTATAAATTTTTCATGACAAAATTCAATGATTTTTGAACAAACAATCATCCCATAAAAATAACTGTTTAAAAAGATCAGGTATAGTAGCAAGCCAATTTAATTTTTGTCCTGTGAAGTCTTTATTTATTTATTTGAATAACTTTCCAAATGTAAAGTCTAATCCAAAAAATAAATTTCCAGAATTTCTGATCCGCTCTTTGGCTGTAAGCTATACGCTGATTTAATCTTTTCAATTTTAAACACGGATCATTCTATATTGATCACATAACTACCTTTAAACATGATTATTATTATACTGTTTAAATGAATATACTGAATACTGAAAAGCTGTTTAGACTTGTCAAATAATATGCGCTTGCCAACAAACTTGAAACCAAAATGCCAATACGCATATAAGAAAAGAAAAATAATATATTATGTTACATAACTATTTACACTTACAAAATCATATAATAATTATATAGAGATATATTGTAATTACTTTTAAAAATATATAATGATGACAGAGCTGACTACAGATCTAATTTTTTTGCCTAATCATGAATCATGATGGTCTATAATAATTATAATAATAATACATGTATGTTATTTATTTATTTATGACAATGATGCGAAGTAATAATAATAATAATAGTGAGTGTGAGTTATTTATTATAATTAAAATACTACGATAAAAATTACATGTACATCTTCATACGACACAGACCGAAGTGGATAAGGATTTACAAGTCAAGATCGATTGGAATAAAAAAATATGTGTGAAGTGACGAAAAAAATTATTATTACTAAACTTTGATGAAATAGACTCTAGACAGAAAAAGAAAATATATAATGAATACATCCATGAATTTCGCGTAACTTTATTATAAACTTTACAGTTAGTTATTTATTCTTTGGAAAAATGATGTAATTAATACTTAAGAGCTACAAAATATACAAAAGGAAGAAAAACAGAAAGGAAGACACCAAGTGACAGGTTACCGAGAGAAGGAAGACGCGCAAGAGAAAAATATTATATTATCTGTGCAAGATACACCAAAGTATTTTATTCCATTTTACTCAAGCTGTTACAGAATAATAATTATTGTTGAAAAAAATTTCCT
>JAHZMV010007109.1:0-62611 GCA_027743765.1 Coecobrya sp. COE2
TATAAAACAGCAACAGTAATAATACATGATTTATATGTAATTTAGTTTTTTGTCAATATCACTAAAGTACAAAGACTGTAGATACTGTTTTTTAATATTAGGGGATCAACGTAGATAAGGCTTTTCAATTTTAAGAGCAAAGTGTAGATACGGTTTTAAAATTCCGGGAGCAAAATGTAGATAGGTTGGTTCGCATAGATCACCGACGATATGTTTCCCTTTCTCATTCCCAAATCACCCGCTCCTCCTCCAATTTTAACCCCATTCATTAACAAACTGTAACTTACCGTTTCCTTCCACCTCGTTCAAAATCTGGTCACCGTTTCCTTCCTCCATTTTCCCCACATTAACAACCAGATGGACAAAAAAATATATAATTCTCTACTTATTATATCACCTCTCTTCACACCAACTCTCAAACTAACTGTTGTACTAACCGTACCACACAAAAAAATCACTGCAAACTCCTCTCTCTACTTAACTATCCTTCACAATTATTTATTATGACTAGTCACCAGTTACTATACCAGCACACATACATATATATTTACACACACACTTATATAAATGTTCTTATTTAACAAGCACAGTTATAACTTGATTAGTATTAAACGGTCTCTCTATACACACACATGACCAAGTTAAATATAAGTCAGTAGTCTGTGCTTTCACTTTTTTTTGCTGTAAACGTTTGCAAAAAAAATCATTCATATGAACATAAAATATAGTTTTTTTGCAGAGGTTAGTTTTATATATGCCGTCCTATTAAGTATTATAACATGGCATACTTTTTTATATAAAATGGTTAACTATACTTAACGGTATGCATTTTCATACGATATTTTAACGATTTTAGTTAAGTGATTGATTGGATGGCTGCTGCTGAAAATGAATGAGAGAGATGAAGTGAATGTATGCGTAAAAAAGCGAACTGAGACTATATAACAGCTTGTTGGCCTGAAAAGACACGGTGGTTTTTTTTACAATATTTCATCAGAGAGATGAAAGATCGCACTTGGCGCAGTTTTTGGCTCTGCCGTCAAGAAAAACTGCAAAGTCGACCAGATTGAGGAGACAGCCACTAGGATAAGCTGGGTGGCTGATTTTGGCAAGTTGGCTGGTGGTGAAGAACGGTGAACAATGCAATTTTGAACAATGGATTAATGTGTAGAATTATGTTTGGTTTTAGGGATGAATGGGTTATGTAAATTGTAAATGGTTTTTGTATATCTAGCGGTTATGATTATAATAATAAACCTTGTTGGTTGATTGTATGGTGGTTTTTTGAAGAAGAATGGATTGGAGTAGTTAGTGGTAAAGGAACCAAGGAAATTAGTTAGAGATGCAGAGAGGAAGAAGGGAATATAATTATGTTGGGTTTGGAGGGTGACGAAGGTAGAATGAATGGATGAATGAATTTTTTTGGGAATTAACGTTGCAAGGAGGCTGAGTAAAAGATGGAAGGAAGGTAAACGGCTTGGATTGATAATGATGGTGATGGTGGGGCATTGAGGTGACTTTAGTAATAAGTTTGAAGGACAGGTTGACGTTAAAAGTTGGGGGAATAGGTATTGTTAATTTTCTAAGATTGAGTTCCCACTTTCCCAGGGTATATGAATAGTTAAGTAGATGCATTGTGTTTTTTTAATACTAACGACTAGACGACTCGACTAGAAAACAATTAAGATGCAGACAGCAGACAGATATGCATACCAAGTCTCCGATTTCATGATTACAAACAAGTTGGTTAGTTTTGTTGTTTTGATTCTATTTTTTTTGCAAGGATGACTTGTTAACACGGCTGTCAAAGCAAGTGTCAAGCGAGTGATTATATAAATATATATGCACTTAGTAGTATCAGCACGCTAATTACAAGTTTTCTTTAATGACGATTACCAGTTTGCCATATTTTTAAGCAAAACAATAGATTGGAACAATTGTTGTCCTGCTAACAACATGGTCTGTTTTCCAATCTTTAAATGATTAATTGGCTTGTAAGTTGTAAGTAAGCTTGTTAGCAAATATAAGGTACATTTAAATTATACAGCAGCAGCGACACTACTTTTTGACAAGTTTATATAACCAGCAGAGAGATGATCAGAGTGCAAGTGAATGGGTCAAGGAAATCGAGATATTATATTATTATTATTCTCTGGTAGAATTTGATATATTACCTATGCATCATGTAAGGATACGTTACCATAAAAATATTATCATGTTTCCTTGAGTTCACTCCGATCTTTGCAAAAAAAAGATTGCATCTACCTGTTTCTAAGTAACTTTGCATTCATGTCTTGTCTAGGCTTCGTATTACGTTACCACTTGCACAATATTTTTGTTGAGCCCATTTTTTCGACTATGTGAAATAAATATATTGTCAAGCATTAATCATTCACCTTCAAGAGTATCAAAGGTTGTAAGCTTGTTAGAGAAAATAATGGATTGTATGTATGTTTAATAATATAATAAGCCATTGATTTGGATATTTTAGGAGATTTGGGGTATGATAAGATTCTTTATTTAGCATCTACTGCGTACAATGTAACTGTATTATATGTACCAAAGTAAATTATAAATGACTTAATTACATGATTTTTTAAAATCATGAATTGTGCAATTCTGCTTAACTCGTTTAGGCAATTTTGGTTAAATAATTTGTCTTGATACACGTCATTTTAGCTTTTAGTTTGAAACAGTTACCTAAACTACCTGTACCAGTGTAGTAGAATGTGTGCTTAGGAGACATTAAAAAGATATTACTTTCAATTAGATAAAATTGCTTGTGCAAATATTCTTCTACCCTATTAACATGAAAGCTTGCTATTTATTATGGGCTTTACCATGAAATAGAATACTGACTGGCCTACCTTCAACTAAACTAGAATAACATTCTGATAAACTCCAGAATAGTCTGGTATGTGTCACACAAGTACTTATTCTACTATTTCATGTATAGTGAATGGATATTTTACGCACTTTACATATATTATTATACAAACACATGACAATAACCATGTTCTTTTCCAATATAAAGTATTTTAACAAAAGACATACACACTGACTGTTACATTTACATGCTACTATTTAGAATGTCGCCTCAAGTTCATTCATTAGATCTTCATGGATAATTGACGACAAGATTTAAATATTTGCTGCTTTCCGAGCAAATCAACTCATCCAAATCAGCATAATGGCACAACTTTAAAAAAGAATAATGGGTTCATAGTACATTGCGCATGTCGGTTAAAAAATAAGTTCATATAACAAAATCAAACTTTACGTAAATTTTTTTGTGAAATAAGTGATGTGTGATGAGCGGAGGAAGCTTGCTTGAAATAATTTTTATAGTCCGTGAACTACCATATTGAAATTTCCCAACACGGATTTTTATACAATGTATCTTTTGCAAAATTCAAGAGAAATCAACATATCGACTACATGACACACAAAAAATATTGAGCATTATGAAAAACCTGCCACAGACAATAAGGCCTACTTTATGATCATAAGAAGAAAGCAGCTTGAAACAATATATTGATTTCTCTTGACATAATAAAATATTAAATCATTTTGCTTTTTACGCTATATGTATCGCATTGCTGGCGTGCGTGCAAGTTACAATTAGTAAAATATAAAATATACAAAGCCAGCCTATATATAAAAATGAAAACATGATACCGGAAGACTTTATTATTATCATTAGTAATATTAAATGAACTTAGACAGACATGTCGATGCCCTACTAAATAGTTCTCTCCCAAGCTGGTTGAGCATTTAAAGCTTTCAATTAAACTAGTACAGAAATGTACCATCTGCTCTACTACTACTACTGGGTTTTCTAGGTTTGACGTGACGTAATCAACCTCCACGCATACAACTCAACAAAAACAGTTATATTTTTTCACCGCATAAATTCAAGGATTAAAAAAAATATACGTACGGTTTAGGACATGCCCTTCAATATTAATATATCAATTTAACTAGCTTTTTCAAATATTTTATAGGTATAATATATACCCATGAATGAATAATAATAATATGAAGTCGTTTATGAAGGGTGTCTAATAGGCAGTTTTTATAGTTTTCATAAATAATATGGACACAGACAATACAATCCCATTCAATCTCTCTCTCTCAACCTTTTTTTTAACTTGGCAAAGGACCCTGACTAGTCGAGTCGAATCGACATTGCACCTCTCTCGCATATTTAGTGCAGTTTCCAATAATATTATTTTTTCCTCTAGTTTAAATCATAAATCATATACCAGCTTACAGCCATATATATTTTTCATGGTTATCAATTTAATTAACCAAAAAGCCAAGCGAGTAGAAAAGAGTTTGGTGCTGATGCAGCAGCATTACAATATGAATACCTACGCACATTTTTACGCATAATATTTTTTATTACGTATGACGATATCCTTTAGTTTTTTTCTTCTGGGATGATGATAGCAGAGCCAGAGTTCATAACATTTTGCTCATATAGCGTATATAACAGTAACATTTCAATAGTTGATTGTCGACATAGTTTTGTTTGAGAGGGAATTCAATCCATACGGAGAGAATTTTGTCTGTCTGCATCTCTGAGCAGCCTTCTCGACTGGATTGGCCACGGAACTGAACCAAAACTATTACAAAGATTTTACTGTTAAGTTACTCCTCCAACAACAATAACAACAGCAGCAGGAGCAAAAAGAAGAATATTTGCTTTAGTTGTGTGGCTACACACACAAAACTTGTACTTTTTTTTATACAGGGAAGCCAAAGGTTATTATTCCAATCCAATATATTATTATAGCGAAAAAATACTTTTACTTTGTTCTTAAGTTCGCATTTATTCGACAAGGCGTGCAAAAGCCAGCCAGAGAGTCATAACATTCAACACAAGCAAATTATACTGTTATAATTTCGATTTATAATGCATTTACTTCCATCTTATATAATAATATATTAAATGTGCGTAGTGTCGAGGACAATGCACGCACATTCACATTATCAACATCTTGTTGTTGTGAGTGTCAATCACAAGTACACTGTATTCAAGCTATAAAGCTGTTATAGTAAATACGGTTGCGTTTTTATTCCTTAAAAAAAATTCCTGCATACCCCGTTACCTTGCCTTGTTTACCAATAACCATCCCTACGCACGCATAAATAACAATGATCATCTCTTTCCTCGGCTTCAATTTTTTTACTACACACATTTTATTATTGTGCGTGCATGCATACCTATCAACGCTGATTCTGCCTAAGTACATATATCTGTGCGTGTACGCATAGGCATACATTCATTTTACGCATTTAAAGGTAAAGTGTTGTAGTACATGATTAATGACTGCTAAGTAGTAATAGTTTTAGCAGAGATCTGTTGCAAGTTTTTGCTCTTTTCAAAGGAAGGTAAAAATCTCAATACCAAGTACATTTTATATAATCTGGGTAACCCTTTCTTGGCCATTTTTATATGGGGATGTTTTTATGATATACCTACGCATAAATATATATATTAAAAATCTTTACAACTGTGCGTGTTTCATGTTGATAAAATGTGTGTGTGTGTAGCAGCAGCGCTCTACTGTGTGGAGAAGCGTCCTTTAAAAAAACGTTATTTCTAGATTTCCGTGTGTACGCACTGCTACACGCATTGGCTTTATAACTGTTGCCTTGAGTATATCTATACGCGTAAGTTTCAGGTGTATGTCATGTCGACGATCTAGAAAGTTTTTGTACAGAGAATGAATGCAATGTTAAGCATGCCCGTATGCGTGAGCTTAAAAGCTTTGTTGTTTGTGCCGTTGCTGTTGTGTTATTGACAACGACGCTGATTCTGTGGAGTAAATCCTCCAAAGAAAATAATAGAGAGAGAGTGAGGATTTGAGGAGTAATAGTGGGCAGTAGTAGTAGGAATATAATTTTTAGTAAGTATGGAGCAGGGAGGCCCAGTAAGAACAGAAAAGTGGGTAGTAGAGAATGTAGAACATTTAAGAACATTGTACACACGCATATTATTTTTACTACTATGGTTGCTATATTTATATATTATGTATACACGCACTTTTATGACTTAACATGGTACGGTCTATTTTCCGCAGAAATAGAAAATCCCCATCATCACCATAATATCCTCTCATCTTCATCGTATGTCAGTAAATAGAGAAGAGAAGAAGAAACCAAAATAAGCCAGCCAACGCAACAACATACACACTAAAAACGACAACAACCTCCTCCAACAAACAAACCATATAATATTCTCGTCCACCTAAAGAATATCAGTATGGCTTAGAAGAGTCAGTCAGATTCAGTTCAGATTGCCTACTTGGTTCATCATCATTTATTATAAGTTTTATATATAATTTTATATCTATCTATGTGATGATTTTTCTTCTCCTTTTTGTTTGTTTGCAATGGCCAACTCTATAAAATACGTATGTATATTATAATAAATACATGTCTGACTGAACGAAAAGAGAAAAAAAAACATGCTGGTAACCATAAAGTCTAGTAATCTAATATAAATGCGTAGGCTATCCACTCTCACATAATCTGTACGCAACTTACGCATATGTGCATTGTGTAGAAAGAAAAATACAGAGGAAATGTTACATGAAAGGCGAGATTTTTTTAACAGGGCAGGGACTCAGAGAGGGTGAACTGGATTTGGATTGTGATGTGCGTCTATTATGCGTACTTATATATACTCACACATTCATATACTTTGTCTCCCTTCCAAAACAAAAATTACTATTGGGTATATATACAATCCTTATATAAATAGTACGCACTTTTGATTATAAGAAGGCGTTTAACTGTTTATATAATTTTCTACCAGAGAGCCTTCTCACTTTTTTATATATCTCCAACCCGTCCTGTGTTCTTATTTCTCTCTCCACACTCATATACCTACTTACGCACTCTCTACGCACTGTATGTGTATGTGTACAACAGACAGAGAATAACAGTTGACAGTAACTCTTTACAGACGACTTTGTACAGATATTGAATATATCTATAAATATAACACAGTTTTTCTATAAAACACAGGAATTATATCTTTGTTGTTGTTACTAGGTATGCACGCATATACATACATTGTAGATCATCATAAAAACAACTCCGTTCTCTTCTCTCTCTTTCCACTAAAAGTTCTTCGACCTTATATGCGTGTACGCATCTCTGATATATGAAATCTATAATAGTTTATACCAAACACTACTGACAATTATTATGTGGATCTGTCTATAAAACAAATATGTTTGAGTAAAGTATATATATAGGCCTCTGCTCCTGCCTTTTTATGATGATCTTTTAGGTAGGTGTATAACCTTTTATAGAACGCAATGCAATATTAAATATGTAACCTAAATACAAGAAAACTTTGTTCAAAGTACAACAAGCCATCATCATCGAATGTATAATATAAACATACACACACCGCTTATATGAACAATGCCAATGCCCTATGTTTTCATGCGTGTGGATTATGAATATACGCACTTTATACGCACATATAAAATGATATATTTTGTGTATGTGTGCGTATACACTCAAGTTAAAATGTACGCACAGTCAATATTCATGTATATATAATCATAGCATGATAGTATATCTAATAGCTATTATAAAAAAGAATGACTAGTACTATAAAATATTATTATATGGAAAGATAATGATATTGTTAGAAGAAGAGAGTGGAATAAATAGTAGTAAAACTATAACTATAATATAAGGACGGTGATGATGATGATGATATTTTCTAGAACCCAAGAAGTAAAATTGTACTGTTCTTTTCTTGCCTGACTTTTCTCTGGTGTGATGATGATAGAGAAAAAGATAATAATAGTAAGATAACCTAGGTTCTCTCTACTTCTCTCGTCAAATTCGAGAAATGTATGTATTTTAGTGCGTAGTGTGCGTATACACACTTATACACAAAATATTTAGAAATATATTTATTCGGGGCTAAAAAACACACGTATATAGTCAAATAGTTACACTGCAGAAACGATAAATAGTAATAACAATTATATTAATAAAGAAAGAAAGAAAAAAACGTTTAACGTGTTACAACACTATTTTATTCCTTATTTTGATTTTCTGGCAATATATAATTTATTACAACAAGAAGGAGAATTTTGTGAGTTTTTTGAAGAACATAAAATATTTATAGAGAGGTGTTTGTGTAGTGTGGGAGCTGTGAGGAAAGTAAAGATTTTTTTGGCTTAAAAATATTATTAACAATTTTTGTGAGTTTGTTTGTTTGAAATGTAACAGTACTGTGAAGGGAGAGAGAGAGATAATTTATGATAAAATATATTATGGTCATTGTTGGATTGATAGACATAAGACGTGCAGACGGATGTGCATAAGGAATGAAAAAAATAAGGTTTATTCAGTAGACAGCTTTTATTCTATCAAGTGATCTAAAAAGGTGTGAAGAAGTGTGTGTGTAATTTCATTGTTTAATTAAGTTATTCAAATTGACAATTGATTTCTTAACAGTGTTCATATATGAAAAGGTGTGACTTGTTTGTATCCACAAAATTGTTTTTTTGTGCTGCTGGAAAAAGTGAGAGGACATGGTTTGGTGAAGGTGTCTCAGTGTTTTATTGAATGGTTAACTATTCATTATATTAAACTTAACAATAATAGCAAATTCAGTTAATCTCCTTTTTTCAATTTACCCAAAGTCAATCCCCTCTCACACTTTACTAATTTATCATTAATTTATTTAATTAAATTATCTCTTCGACTGAGTAATTTTTCAACTATAATAGTCTTACCAAGAGCTTCTTGAGAAAAAAGGAAAAAAAAAGCGTACAAAAAAATCAAGCGCATTATAAAAAATATTCTAAAAACGCCGATTCCACTTATATTTTCATTATCACCGCAGCAACAACAACATCCACGGCGCATTTCATGCAAAAACATCCCGTTAAATTTAACGTTTCCTTGTTAAATTATTTACAGTTCATGTTATCAGTTTATTGTCAATTGTGTGTGGTTTACTGATAA
The DNA here is from genome assembly GCA_027743765.1 of Coecobrya sp. COE2. Lineage (NCBI taxonomy): Eukaryota > Metazoa > Arthropoda > Collembola > Entomobryomorpha > Entomobryidae > Coecobrya > Coecobrya sp. COE2. The sequence continues at coordinate 9,010 of JAHZMV010007109.1, forward strand.
GAAAAAGCAGTCATCAAAACAGCGCGGCAGCGTCTTGTTGTTATTTGTCTTACTGCTTAAATTATTATGCATACAGCGCTAAGGAAAATTACAGGTGGAAATTGAGAGACAAAGAAAGTTTGCAATAAATTCTATTGCAACTTGTTGTATGAGTGTAGAGTGTATGTGGCAGTGCAAAAAAATAAAATACATAGTGTTGCTCATCTTCGCATGAATTTGCAAAGGAGAAAATGAAGGAGAAAGCGGAAAAGGGAAAGATTTTGCAAACATAGCAGCAAGGAGAAAATTGCAAGATGGACCGAGAGAGAAAACATGTTTGCAAATCTGAATCATCGACACAGGAACAACGTCTACATTAACAGTTCATGTAATGTGGCTCCACCAACTTGATAATCATGATTCATGATGATCACCTTAATTGTGCAATAAACTCACGAGAGGTAGACAGATACGCGAGGAGAGGAGCAGGCCAGTAGTAGTGAACGGATTTTTTTGATGATGAACAATGACGAGTATAGCTATCTTATTTATTATGCATCTCTGCAAATTATTGCCATGGGATTTGCATTCGTTTCATTAGAATAATTAAAATCTGTTCATAGAAGCAAGTTGATGGTCTCTTTTGATGTTAATTAATTATCGTATTTGTAAAAGGTTAATATTCATTAAGTTACTTGGGCTTGTTGGTCTTCATGTGTACATACAAAATATTATAATATTTAGCTGACATCACATTGATTCATTGTTGTAACTTACTATTTAAAAGTAGCATTATAAAAAACGTAGCTGTTGTTGTTAAACATATTAATAGAAGCAAACTAATCGACTGAGTTAGCACACTAGCAATTAATTTTTTTTATGTTAGACTGGTGGAAACAGGAATAAAATTGGTCTCAGCAAAATAAAGAAAGTACACTGGCAACAGACAGGAATTTTCTTTGTGTCATTTGTCAAGTGCCAGAAAGATAATAAATGTAGAAAGAGTGTGGGTGGATGTGTATGTAAAATGTATGTATCAGTTTGAATGATTGACACTGATTAAAAAAATATTGTCCCTGAGAAATAATAATTCAAGTCTTTGTTTTAAGTACGGTTAACTTGTTAAAAAATTATATACGTAAAATCAATTTGAATGCTACATAGACGGCTGCCATATATAGTAAACAAAATTATTGTCCAGTTTCCACAAGACATATTATACGTATTTATTATTACACGTACTAATTGTTAATTTAATTATAAAAGCTATTCTGTATGCTTCTATTAGAGAGAATGATAAGCTATAAGTTTGAAAGCAAGTATTGAGACTGACTTGGAACGCCTACATCAACAAGAGACTCGTCGGATAAGAAAGAAAGAAGCCCTTGAGAAAATTCCTTTGTAAAAAAATCCTTACACAAATCTACACACATCTTATTTAAATGTATTTTAATGCTTGAAAGAAGAAGAATTAGTCAAAAAATAACTACTTGAACGAGAGAGACGCAACGTGTTGACTTTGGAAAGAAACAATTTACGAGCTTGAACAGGAAATATTTATTACGATGATACTCTAGTGGAAAGGTAAGCAATTAAATTTTGTCACTGATTAATCATTTCAATCTAAAATTTATACAATTTTATGAAAATTTTGTAAAATTTTCTTTGCAGGAAGAAGACTGACTACAAAACCTTGGAAAAAAGAAGAATTAACATCAAGAAAAGAAATTGCTTTCAAAGTAAAGTTGTAACTGTAACTGCACCAGTGAAGGCGAGCATGTTAAGCAAAAATTAATTTTGATTCCAGGCCAGTGATTAATTGTAATTTAGCTTAATTGGAAAGCGTAATTGTGTTAAAGAAAATTGAAACAAAAGGATAAATATGCAACTTTATTGTTGAAATTTGGAGGATTATTGGCAAAGATAGAGTTCTGAAATATTCAAGCAAATGTAATGGATTAAATTCATCTTAATCATAAATTGGAGGAAAATCATCAAAATGACTGTACTACATGGATCAGTAAACGTAATTACTTTTCAGTGTAAAATCATCGATGTGACCTAAAACAAAACTAGTTGTTGTCAGTGATTGGATTTTGCGCCAACCCAACTAACTATAATTAGTTTAAACCAAGTCATATATGAAAGCGGTCTCAAGAAGAAAAAAACTCTTTTATTGTCCTTTTTCGAAATCTCTCGATAATTAAAAAAAACTCATATGATATTAGTAATAAGGAACTGTTAATGATCTGCATTAAAAAAATATTTTAATGTGTGTACTATTCTATCACCACCGAAATTAGCGGTGTGCAATGTGTTGGATTTAATTACAGCGGTAGTAAACTTCACGACTGACTTAAAGTTAATAGCTCTGCAAAAAAACAAAACAATTAAAAAAAATTGTTCGACCTATCCCATTGTTGTGTTCATGAACAGTCTACCTACAATAATAACTAATTTATATACGTATTTTGAAGCTTGCTGGTGCATGTCTCTATTAAATGCTCTTTTTGACATTGACACACACACACACAATTTGTTGTTATTCTCCTCTACTTGTAATAGTTAAAAATATTTATTATTCAAAGTTTAAAAAAAATATTCTATCATAATATTTGTCTCGCTTACTATATTTAAAAAAATATTACGCGTTCATTGGTAGTTTCACATAAGTATTTATTCAAACAAATATATAATATGCTTCTATAAAGCCCTACTGTTGTAATGCAAAAAAAAATCTTAGAGAATTCATACCAACAACTACTTTAAAAGATAACCTAAGATAACCTAATCAACATTTTTTTTACTATCGGTATATAGTAGGCAAAAACTTTGTACTGCACACTTAACTTTTTTGCAAAATGATGAGCTAAACCAGATTAGTTTAAGATGACACTACTCAAAATACTTACAAAATGTTAGAAAATAAATAATGCAGCAGCAGTTGACATAATTATAGTCATTCCTTTTGGCAAATAATGTGTGTATAAATACTTTGTGCACATCAAACATTTTATTATTGTCTCTACAAAGCTAAACTGCTTATTATGGTTATAATTATAGAGTTTAGGTAAAAAAAATTTGTGTAATCAGAAAACATTTTCTCTTCGTGGTAGACCTATCATGTAGGTATAAAACTTATGTATGGATGTATGTATTTATGTAAGTGTAAAAAGAGACATGGAAAATGGTAAAGTTCATCAAGGGAAAAAATGAAGAATTTTGATGATGATATCGTTGAAAAGGTCATTGTCTTCATAAAATATTACAAAGTGTGTGTGGTATTTGTGAACTAAGTGAGGAAAGTTTTAAGGTTGTAAAGTGGAGAGAAAGTAAGTGGGAAATTAATTGGAAGGAATATTTCAAATCCCATTTACCAGCTTACATTTCTTCATTCAACGTCGTCGTCGTCGTTATTGCAGAGAAAATATATTATATTTTATACCCATTTGAAATGATAAATGGGTGGAAAGGCACAGGAACGGAAAACTAAAGGAGGAACCAGGTAATATGATTAGGCTGTAAAGATTCATTAAAGTGATGAGGTTAATTATATGGGAAATAAGGGTATATTGGTTAAGTTTGGAGGTTTAACCAGATTTTGTTGTGTAATTTCAGAATGGGTAACAAAGGGACAGAGGATAAGGAGAGTGGTAGTAGTGTTACGGAGGAGGCTGAGGAGTCGTTTGCAGCAGCAACAACTTGCACGGAATCTGCAACCACTGTCATTTCCAATACGACAACAAGTAGTGGCCAAGGAGATGGGGAGCAGCAGCAACAAAATTCTGCTAGCGAGGAACCACCTTCCCTGGTTTTAGTGAAAACTGAGCCAGAAACGGATGAGACGACTACAGGCAGTGACCATGGCGGAGATGACAGCTCCTCACAGTCAGATAATCCCCCGGTTCAGTCAGCAACTTTACCCCCGAGGTATGTCTACCTACATTATTTATACCATATTGCATGTCCTCTTTCAGTAGATATGACCAACAACACAAGTTAAAAGTTTCATTCATAAAATGAAACAATGCATAATATACTACAATAACTTAGGTTACTACAGACTCATTATCAAAATAAAACCGAGAGAGATATCATTCATAATTACGAGACATCGTTAATCAACATGCATGCATGATAGTATACCCATGTTCCACTGGACAACAATGGTCTCATTTTTTTTCTAATTATTTAAATAAACAAAGAAAGGCGACAGTAATTTCTTGACTCGTTTTTGTGTGGAAAAGCCGATTCTTCCCACAAGTCTGTTAGGACAATTACCTATTCTCATGAAAGACGAAAATTGACGTCAATCAAGCAGTAATAATAATAATAATAACATTAAGTTATATGCCTTTCCAATACAATTTCACATTAAAATCATACTATTATGCTGTGTATAATATATGCATTGTAAAGGAAACAACAAAAAATCTTGATAGGAACAAAGATCACAAGAGACAAAGAAGATTTGAGTATCAGAACTACATATTATACTCAGTCAGCATCAATCTCCCACGTTCTCATCACTCGTTTCATGAGAAGAAGGGGTACGAAGTTCAAAGAATTGGATGAAAGAATAGTACAATTTATATCATTACAAAATCCAAATAAACAAACATGAATAAATAAAAAAAAATGAGCAAGATGCTCATCTTCACATAGTCTGGTACATTGGATCAAGAGTCCTGTACGCATTTTTTTTTCATGGAATATATGAGAAAAACATGCACAATCATGATCAACATTGACCATTACCTTTTCATTATTATTAAATATTATTATGATTCCCACCTCGATGGTGAGTTGCCATCGCAGGATTTGCAAAGAGGAGCAGCAACAGCAATTGATCCATCTTTCATGAATCATGCTGATGATCATCATCCTATGAAATGATACGATACAGCTTGGAATGTTGAAGGACAAACGTTTGTTTAATGTACGCAGAAAAAAAATAATAATGTTGTCAGGCAAAAAATGTGCTGGCTCTTGCATTAGTATATAATAATATTTTTGCAAAAGCATAATATAAAATGTATTTATGTATGTATGTATATACCATGAACATTTGTACTGCCCTGTAACATTAACTAACAGCGACGATGATGACGATGATAATAATGTGATAAAAATGTGCATTTGACAATTCCGGATGAAGGACATAAGAGCTTTTTATCTAAATATTCTCTCTCTCTCTCTTGACTTGTTTTTTTCTGCTTTCATTTTGTGCAACGCATGATACTTGAGATTTATCTCTAGTTTGTTGTAAGTTATTGCAGAAAAAAAATATTTATTAGTAGCCTTAAACTTGTGTATGTGGATATTACAGAGAGATAGAAACAAATTTTTTCGAAATGAAATTCTCTCTGGCAAAGTAATTTATTTGTCAAAATGTTCCAGAGAATGATGATGATGATGATGTTGATGATGAAATAAACAATGTGACAAGCGAGATCCGGTTCTTGTCCGGTGCATAAAAATATATATATGTAGGTAGTACACGTACACACATCAAAAAGGAGTTTGATGATAAAAGGATTCCCAATTGAAATAAAAAGAAAGATTCCGTCTTCTCCCCCCCCCCCCCTTCTCTCTCCATTCTACTTTCCATTTTTATATGTAATTTGATCCTGTACGTAAATAATATTATGCAAATTGTACATTCAAGCCTGTTGTTGTCATCAAAATGAAAGTGAGCATCAACAAGCACCGGTGAAAGTGTTTACCTATTTTTACGGGTAACTTGATACCCTCGTGTCACCGTTTTTGCTTATGATGATATTATGATGATGATGCGCTATGAAAAGGAAACGGCACTTTCACTTCCAGTTTATTTTATCAACTGTGTCCTGTGTGACCGAATCCTCCTGGAAATTGCATCAAAAAAGAAATATGATATTGTTTTCCTAGGCTTTTGTAGTACACATGATGACAACTGTTCCACTTTTAATACTAGTGCCACTTCTGGAAAAACAATTACCAACTCCATATTATAATAATGTCCATCCATGTGAGTCATTGGACATGGCAGTAAACAAGATAATAATAGTATTTGGGTAATAAAATAAATGCAAATGACTGCCTACTTTTTATTGACATATTTATTTGATAGTACCTAATTATATCAACAAGTACATAAAACGCTAAAGCATAATAACGTACATGACGACGGCATATATAAAAACATGGCAGGTTATTATATCTTTTTGCCTAATCTTATAAATAATAATAGCGGTTCGGTTATGTACAAACAGGGTTTTGTAAATGATATAAATTATTAGCTCTCTGCGAAGCCACTATATGTATTATAGCTGTTTATTTTTATTACTGTTATGAGAGCAAAAGTCCTTGAAGTGGCAAAAGGGAGAATTAAAAATGGAAAAACAATTGAAAAGCAGAGAGAGACTCATATTTAAATGCTCAGCATGAAAATTGTAATTGGTTTGGAATCAACTTTTTGGAAGAATGGATTTATATTTTTTTTTATGATTCACGCAACAATAGACAGCGAGAAGAGTCACGTCATTCAAAAAAACAACAAGGGGCAAGCCAGCTAATAATCGAAAACTATAATATGCACGCACCATATTATGTAAATAGGTGATATTAATGTTCATAAGATTTTCCATTCAAAAACCAGACACCTTTCTCTGTTGAGGTTATGCTGTTACTGTATTACACGAGAATGGTTTCCCGATCACAAAAAAAAGCTATAATGCTCTGTATAGGCGTTCGATACACCTATTGCTAAAATATGGCGTGCGAATTATTATTATTATTATTATTTTCTTTGCTGATAATAATATAATTTTTTTTCCATCCGTGTGATCATGTTTTGGTTTTTGGTTGTTTGGTTATTATTTCCCCCACAGAAATAATTACATAAATATTCACAAGTTGCTGGATACATGTAGTAACAGCAAAACGAAATAAAGATAGATATGTGCGCAGTTGGTTTTGTAAAAGTCAAAGTGGGAAATATGTTAGTTAGATGTTCTACCGCATCATATTCGCATAAACTAGTTACACGATTTTTTTACGATCGACTGTGCGGTGGTGGTAGTAGGTGAGCGCACTAAAAATGAACAATTGAAAGTGAACAGATAGAAAATTAAAGAATATTGAATAGCATACACATATTAAATATTTTATAGGATGTCTGACGTAAATAATGTATGTACCTACCTACATATATGCAAGCCCACGAAGAGTGGCAGGAGAGGCAAGGTCTTCAAGGAGAAAATAAAGTGGTAAAAACGAAAAGTAATTATTACAGTCCTAATCAATTTTTATTGAACTGTGTTGTACGCTATTGCATCCATTACGTATGGTCAGGATTCGGGCCTTTTTCTGCAATGTGTTGGTTATATGTCAGAAAAGAGTCGTTATTCGTCGTAATGATTTTCTATTGATTTGTTTATCGCAGAATATAAGAAAGACAAGGGTATGGGAATGACACGGAGAGTAAACAAATGCAAGTAATAGAATTAGAGAAATAAAGGCGGGTTTGGTAGGCGTAAAAGCTATCTGACACCGGAATAGTAAATGTCATATAAGTCCAAAAAAGACATGTTTATGACATATATGTAAAAGCCCCGCTGGGGTTACCTAATACGCATGTTTTTTCTGCCTTTGTGTGATCATGTCATGTTGACATTATATTAGGTCGTTCAATGATGTTTCCAGAACAATGCACACAAAAAAATAGTACTGTTTTGTTCTTTACGCAATTCTTTGGATATTAACTGAAATATTCAGGTAATTCTTGTAAATGTTACAGTGATATGAACTTGTTGCCACAATATATAAATATCAGCTTGGTCAACCTTCTCGTAGCCACTAGAGTAGCACTTGATCCGATTTCCATCACAAATTATGTAATGTATATAAATGTGTAAAATAATAATATATTATTCACTTTCTACGAAATCGGTCAACACCCTATAGGATGATGGAAGAGAAAAGGTGATGATGACAGAGAGGAGGTGTGTTTGCTTATGCATGTTTTATATGACGATGATCACGATAGGTCATTACTCATTGATTGAAATTTTAATTTTTGAAATAGACCACAAATATTCCATCATCTCAAAATAAATTGGCTTTTCGGGTTTCTCGATAAAAAATGTCATTAAAAATAAAATCGGTGTGTGGTAGTGCCTATATATACATGCATATATATTGTACCTTTCGCATGGATTTGGCAACTGTGCAAATAATATTACACGATTTTAGTTAAAACGGTGCCATGAAAAATAGATTGAATCAGAGGCGTTTATTAAGGGAACTACATAATGCAGTGGTAATTATAAGCTCGACATCATACCACCACATAAGTAAACACACTGAAAGGTAACCGTAGTAGTCCCAATCCTCTATATAGCATCTTTTAAAGCATTCACTTATTTTCTCTCTGTATTTTTCTCTCTCTCTGCCACTTTTTGCTGTGCTGGCAACAACGACAAGAGAGAGAAAGAAGCTTTTCCAGAGCTTTTTGTTGTGTGATGTTGATGGTGACGATATGATGTGTGCTGTGTGTATTGTGTACATGGAAGTTATTATGAAAGATACCCACTTTTAAGTAGTTTGTCAGTAGGAGAAAAAGTTTCAGTTATGCAAATAGAAACTATCGCAAAAGCAAATCAATAAACTGCGCTTCAGCGCGGCTCAATAAATTCAATTGAATAGAAAATTACCCGTTAAAAGTTTGAACAACTTAAACTTTTTCCTTCCATTACCTAATAACAATGTGAGCGAGCACATGTACTTAGCTATTTTATTTTTCCATGCTTATTTTTCCATTGAAATCAATAAACGACTTGAGTATAAAATGTGATATGGCTTTTAAAATTTTTTTTTTGCTTGTTCTGATAGTAGTGTGTGTTACCTTCGCAGTATAACATTATCATCGTCAGCTTGCTTACTTTTCCATTTAAGAGTTCCAATAAACCATATACTAAAGAAAGGGTGAACGAATTGAGCGCGCGTTCATATTATTCCGTATAAGTAATCGTGATGAAAGGCATTACATATTTATTAATAAAATTACATTTTTTATTGCGGCCACGGCCGCTATTGTACTACCCTTGCTCAAAATATATGACTTGAGGAGGATCATGGAACGACGCCGACATGACTGATAAGAGCTTTTAAATGGGATGAAAGGCGAACTACTTTACTTTACATTTTTTTCTAAAGAATACCCCAGACGAGAAAAAAACACGCGAAAAATACGTATTGTATCCTTGGCAGTGACAATGGGTGTTCTATCATTTATTTATCGGGTTTTTTTCTCTCCTGTTCAATGGACTCTTTTTTTTAATTCAATTCAGGCTACCAGGCCGCTATGCACGACATGCATGACTGGACAGTAATGTGGTCCAAAAAAAGAAGAAACAGTTTTTTGGAAGGGAATTTTTTTTCCACAACTTTGTTTCCAGCTCTCAATTTTTTCCTCGTTGGGGAAAACCAAAAATACACACACATTTTCGACATTGTCGTTTGTCAATAGACGTTAAGTGCGCAAAACAACAAAAAAAAAGAGTTTTTAACAGGGCGAGAGAGAGAAATGGGAATGGGATGGCATTGAACAACACTGTTATTCAAATTGCTTGATAAACAAGTAAAGTAAATCGACACTAATAGCACTCCTTCTTCCATTTCTCCTTATTATTCCCATCATTATTACAATTATTATTGGGAAAGGAAATCGATAATCCAATCAATTTGTTTGGATAATGCCCTCAGCTCAACACACAGAGAGTTTAGCTGTCATTGTTAATAAAACCGCTATCTACTGACTTAATACCCATTTTGAAAAAAAAGGTGTGACTCAGAAGAAAAATAACATCGTACTACATAAAATGGTCTATATGACAGCCTTACAGGCAATGAATTACTTTTCACCACAGTAGCAGGGGAGTATGTATGTACATATATTATTTAGTTAGTAGTTGTACACTAACCATGGTTAAAGTTTGGAGCGAGGTCAACATTGTCGTAGTTGGACATATTTGTCATCATAAATGTGTATGTACTCAGCAAGCAGCTACAACAACTACTACCTCACACATCACTTACGTAGTTAGTTATATGATGTTTCCTGCTTGGAATTAGAAAATGACACAGAGGGAGAAAATATTATGTATTACTCTTCATAATAATAATACATAATAACCAATCGCCTGACCAAAAATCGTTTAAGCTGAATACATTGTACCTTACACATCAACCAAACTACCAACAACTTTTCTATATGTACTTGGCCAATGCCTTGAAGAAGAAAAAAAATCATTTTCTTGGGGGAATCAGAATGGAATTTCCTTCATTTTTTTCTGATATCTCAAATCCATTTCCATAATAAGTATATAAAGTGTAGTGTGCAATAAATGTAAAATGGTATCTATTACTAGGAATATTGCGTTCATAAAATGTCTTCATTGGCTTGTAGTAAACTGAGCTGACACGAAAACAAAATCCAGTCTATTGCTTCAGCTAATTGTCCAAAAGGGAAATAGGGAGGAAGAAGAAACTCTTATGTGAATTGAATGGGTCAATTGACAGGGTAATGAAAATATATTGGATGGTGTATCATCACGATAACTATCATGATGAGTCCCTTTTCCTTATAGCCAATAATAATCACTTGCATTTTTTTATCGAATGGAAATGTACCCAAGTACAACAATCTATTCAAACAAACAAATAAATTGTTGACTTTTCTACTATAAAAAGCGGGAGGAAACAGCGACAAAGACGACAAAGATTTACGGTTATCATCAAGCATGTATATATAGGAAATTAAAAGTTCACCAATATTATTCTGATAATCTCTTAACCTCTCATTATTCAACTCTGACAATTACGACAAAAAATATGGGTTTTTCTGAGAGGTTTATTGTTTTGAGATTTCACCCGTTCAACTGTATCAGTGGTCTACCCATCCGCTTTACGCTTTAAAAACCACTTATCTTTTACTCAACTCAAGTGTTTTTGTTCAAGTCTCAACTACACTTGTATGGTTTTTGCAAAGCTATAAGTACATTATTATTTCCCCTTGCCATTTTGCAAAATTCTCTTTTTGGTCTACTTAACACTACTACTACTACGGTAGTACCCAAGCAGCAGTAGTAGAAACAGTATATTGTGTGGTGTTGTAGGAGGAGAAAAGAGGAAAAAAAATAATCATGACCTACGTTAAACTTGACGAAAAATTAAGATGCTTTTTTTTCTTTCATACTCCGCCAACATTTGAGAACAACCAGTTAGCCTACTTCAAGTACATCCCTACCTACATAGTTGATAGTAGTAACTTTTTTTTACTATTATGATTATTTTTATTATTTGTGCATACATTTTCTCTCTTCAGCATTCTTACACATACCAAGCCGTTTTCTGCATGCATCCAGGCATGCATACATATTATATACACGGAATCATCAGCGCAATACATCAAAGTTCAACAGGTCTTTTGAGATTATTCAACTACTCTGCGCCAAACCAAAAAAAGATTGTGGTGGTAGTATTAAAACGCACACACAGATACACATACAAACTACTCATATTATTATTGCATATATTAAAATTATCTGTGTAAGCGCCGCATTAGCAGAAAAGCAAAGTAAACTGTACTTGGATACGCGGGGATCCTCATTTTCATTCTTTCGTAATGCTTCTTTTCATTTTCATGCATTTTTTTCAGAGAAATCCCACCACTTTACTTGCACTCCTGGTTATCGTAAGTGTTTTAAATATTACTGGCCCCGTTAGATTAAGTGAAGCCAACATGTTAACAAAAATATTGTCCTTATGAAGAAGATGATCATGTTACGGCGGTGGCGGTGATGGTGGTCCATTGTGTGTATATGTACATGTAGCAGTAAAAACAACATCATGTCATCATCATTTGATGATGATAAGAATGATCATGATGCATGGCGACCAAAACGGTTTTCTTTTATAAATGGGTATTTTTTTCAACAGACGGGTAAGATTTTAGTAAATGAGTGTGAGTGAGTGTAGGCAGAAGAGAGAGAGGGATATCAAAAAACCTTTTCAAGTGGTTTGCTGACGTGATATATGTTACAAAAAAAGCTTTCAAGGAGTGACATTTTACTCAGTAGTAGTATCTGTAGTGGACTCTACAAACAAGAGATGTACATGAGAGCCCATGAACAAACTTACACTGGGTATTTAGCAATCACTTGCTTGGTCTGTGATATCATCACAGAATTATTTTTATTGTGATAATCAATCATGGAAACAATTTCTTCTTATCTTCACTCTGCATCAAAAATCATGTCATAAAAAATCATACACAATGTGTGATTTCTATACAGATACATAATATTTTTTTTTGTAATAATTCTGTTTTTTTTTCTGGCAGTGTAATTCAGAGTATTGACGGATGGATGAGTGCCGAAAGGCTAGGAACAAAATAAAATGGAAATAACTCTTTTTCTCTCTGTATCACTGTCTCTTTCTGCTCTATTGACTGACTGCTGATGACGATCATGATTCATGATGATGATCACGAGATTAAATGAGAGTGATTAAAATGTAGTAACGACTACAATATGTAGCCAATGTGTGTGTATATTTATGTATAATGTACATTACGTGGTTGTGTGTGTGTCCAAGTCAACCAACCTGACCTGCACAATTGTATTTGCATTGGAAGAAACAGTAAACCGTACTGTATAATGCATTATGTACTTAAGCAAATGTTATGATGTTGATTATTATTAGTACCACAAAGTACATTCATAAAATTAGGGAAAATATTACGGATGAATGGAAAAAACAAAAAAAAATCATTTGTTGTCATCGAGTAAATATAGCCATTAACCCATTTAATGTTGGCTTAATGACAGCTTAGTAGGTATTTTTGTATTATTATCCCTTTTCTTGTTTAGCCAATTGGTCAACGGTTTTCTTCCAAACATTCATGTTCTTATCTTTGACAAAATAAGCTAGAAAGGTTTAATATTTGTAATAGGGTTGATAAGACAAGATAAAAATAACTGTATCGTGTCATCTAATCCAAACTCATAATAAAAATGTCTACTCAATTGGGTAAAAGTGAGGCAATAAATATTACTCAAGAATGCAGTAGGTATCATCCCTTGACACGGAAAACGAAAATATACGTACATATTAGTTTGCATAGTATAAAAGAGTCCATTTATATTCAGCAGATTAGAGTATTGTGATGTGGGATGATTCACCCGTGAAGAATCTTGCTGCTGCTGCTGATAATGACCCTTAAAGTTTTCAACATCCCAACACTCCGACGACAGGAAAAACCCCATGTAAAAATGCATGAGTAACTTTCCACAGCAGCTATTTATCCGGTTAAAATTATTCTTATTTATGGTGATACGATCAAGGGAAATAGCTTAAGATTGCAGATAAAATATAATTCTCAAAAAATTGACAATATTCCTGCGCATTAAGCGTATGGTAATATGATGATGATGGCTCTTCTCCTCTCATCTCTCTCGCTAAAATAATTTCCTTCCTCTACCATTCCGCAACGCAGAGACACCATTTTTTCCGTCTCTCTCTCTCTTTTTACACATTCATGAATTGAATTAGAAGAAGCTTTTAACATTTTATGTTGCTCTGCTGCTACCACTTACTTCTATTGCTATTCTGTATAGGCAGGTCAAGAACAAGGGAATATAATACATATATTATGTAAATGGCTCTTGTACACATATTTTTTTTCCTGGTGGATTTGACTATGCATGGTCGACGAGACTATAGTACTTGACTTACTTTGTTACACGACGTTGCACTTTATGTCGTTAAGGAAGAAGCCAAAGACAGAGCATGCCACCAACACCACAACGCCAACATGGATTGTACGTATAGATCCATATATCCCTCTGGTGTAGAAAAACTACTGCAATATTAATAGACTTATATAAACGAAAAAGCGAGAGAGAGAGAGAAAAAGTTTTTTTACTTCCATTTCCACACAATGACATTCCTTTAATGCAGCAGCAAACTCTTTCTATTTTGATAGGCAACTTAAATTGCATTGCGTTGCAAGAAAAAAAAGCGTACAAGATTTCCATCTGCTTTTTTTATACTCCCGATGCTCCTGTCTCTCTTCTTTGCCTGTTCAACAACATTAAATAAATGTCGTGATAAACGGTTCAAGAAGAAAATAATCATCAAGAAGATGATCATCCACATCATGCATGTGTATGTATGTATGTGTCGTCATGTGGTTGCATATTATATGAAGAAACACCGCCGTTGCCATGCATGCTCCTACACTCAACTAAAATAGAAAATTCTCTTTCTCTTTCTACACATTATATATTCTCTCTCTCTCTTTCCCTCTCTCTCTCTGTTTCTGTTCCAAAAGTGTTAGTGGTTGGTTGTGCTAGTGCCAACTGGATGGATTTCGCAAAAAATTGACAGATTTAAAAAAACACTACAACAACAGTTATATATTGTTATAGGTTGAGGACTTGTTCTCACTCTCTGCGCACATGCGAACAGAGAGAGAGTGTGTGTGTTTGATTCTATAAAGTAATCTAAAACTTTCTTCTGTTTTCGTTAAAACGACCAGGAGAGTAGCAGCAAAACAGAGATATGATAGCATATAACACTTTGAAAAGCAAAATAGACATTAACAAAAATGTTAAAAGGGTTGAATGTGGAAGAAGCCATATAAATTCTCATGAATTTTTCTACTTCTCCCACTATCACCACATTTGAGTCATATAGTATATTAGACAAGGCATATAGATAATGTGTTATTTTGTACTCTGTTTTGTGCGAGTACGCAGGATTAAATATATAATATCGACTAACATCAAAAGATGGGTCAACTGGCTACAATATCATCAACAACACATCATCTTGTACATTTTTTTCTGTATCGTCAATAATAAATACTACCCTACCACCATTTTGTTATTGACTCTGGTTTTTCTTGATGCGCTGTACAAATTCCAATGTAATGGAATAGTACTACTTATCTCCTTTTTTTACAATCCCATCATTTTGTTACTCTATTACTTATTATTATTAGCGTTATCACATACACATGAAACGCCATCATCTTCATATCATCGTACAGCCTCTGTGTTGTTTGTTACAAAGATAATAAAGAAATGTTGGGTATTGGGTCAAAGGAAATATAGTACTATTATTATTATTATGTAGCACCATGTATATTATTATATGCTCATCAACGTACAATTTTCGAGAATGCTGAGTTTTACGAACGCACGTACACATGTACGTAAATGACATAAAAAGAAGCTGTGAAGATCATTCTCTCAAGTTCACGATGATGGTGGTGATGATCATGATGGGGAAATGCTAGAAAGTCTCGAGAGAGGAGAGAAGGAGAAGCTAAAGCCGTATTATGAAAAAAAAAATACATTATGGATAAATGGCTCCTTATGTTGAGTAGGTACACTCCAAGTGTTACATCATGTCATCATGTAATAAATCTGAAGATGATTTGGATAACAATAATAAAATAATAATGTTATGATGATATATGATAATTGTAAGTTGATGGTTTAGCATCAGGCTATTGTGTCAGTCCAGCTAGTTTACATCAGTAGCAGTAGCAAAAAATAGTTTTTTTTTCATCAGCAGCAACAAAAAGCTGAAAAGTAGTAGACAGACAGTATATGTAGCAATTTCCTTGATGTCATTTTAATTTAATATGAAAATTGCTTTCTGTTCCGTTCCTACCATCATCCCACAATAAAATGGCTAATGGCTACTATTAGCTGTTTGCTAGCCAGCCTGTGAAAGAAAAAAAAAACCTGTCTCATGTCCCAACGAAATAATCACACAGGAGCCAACTGTATGAAGGTGATGTGTTGCTGCTGCTGCTGGATTTTTATTTCTCCCAATCCAATCACCAACAAGGCATCATGTAATACTACCAAATAGCTCGACTTATACCACTAGATTATTATTATCCGTCATGAATCTCCGGAATGGTTGAGAGATGAGTGATTGCGATGAATATTATATGGATAATGGGTTAAGTAAGACATGTCACCACCTTCGTTTACGATGACCATTGCCCTTGCATATCTCCTACTACATATATTAAAAACTAACTGCCCTGCTCCGGTCGCTACTAGTAGGCTTTGCTAGATTTCTTGTCTTTAAAAAAAGGCAGTAAAGTAGAAATGAAATGAAATGGAAATGAGAGGAAAACGATAAAAGTTTACAACGGTGACCAAGGCAAAAGGGGAAAAATTATTACTCCATGTGTGTAATTATTCGACCCTACTAAAATCATGTTGACATAATATTGATAATAATGGGGAACGACTGTCGTGATGAGGATGACGATTCTGGTCCAATGTTCATGTGCATCTCTGCAAATATTTAAATGGATACTTAGGTATATATTCTTCAACAAGCCACCCATTTCGCTCGTAACTCTTTTTAAAATATATATCATCCTGCGAGAGTATTCATAAAAAAAATTGCCAAGTCTAACGAAAACATTGAGCTATCATAATAGATTCTTATTTAGATTACTATGCGCCACATACAGATATATTAATGTTATTAAACCGTTTTTTAGATGGGGACACACCAACAAGCAGCTAATAAAAAAAGTTATAGTTTTTAACCTCTTGGCGCTGCTCTGACTCAGGCACTCACAGACCCATCATCATCATTATCATCAGCGACATAACATCCAGCAGAATAGAAAAAAAAAATATACTTACGACCGTTATATTACTAGAGTGAGCAGTTTACTGATGATGGTTGTCACTGCCAATAGTTTGTATTAAGCAGCTGACAAGTACAGCGTACATTATTCAAAAACTAATTTATCGCTCATAGCCCATCATCCTCCATTACTACCATTATTATTACCATTTATATTATTATTTGCCTAAGGTATTTATATCTTTTTACGTTTTGGAATGCATCATCACATGGCACGATGGTAAAAATGAAAATAAGCGCAACCGTCACCGTTATCATCATTATCATGATCAATGCTATTGATGACGCTGACGCGATATTCCTGCGGATTATATGACAATTTCTGAGTTAAAGTTGTGTTCGCTCTGGTAATAAAATGCAGAGAGAAGCCCATTTCATTTCCATTTCATCTTGGCTGCTCAATGGTGCTCGCTCGCTCACACACTTTCATACTTTGAGACCAGGTCCGAAATAAGAATGACACCGTCGTCACCGTTGTTGTTGTGAGACAGCCTTGTTTTTTCCTTTTGACTTTCCTACAATTACGTAGGAGAAGGTGGTGGCGGTGGTGTAAAAGCCGTGGAAATTTTTTTTATGATGTGTGTGGGGCGTGGGGTATATATGAATTTGGATTGAAGACTACATCATCATGTTTATGTATGTACTTACCTCTTCAGCGCTACAATAATATTATTATTATTATTATCATCCTTGATGTTTTTTTTAAAAAAAAACGAGGTATATAATGACTTATTTATATTTACGACACTTTAATTTCCCCAGTGTGTACCCCACTACTAGTACTACCCACATCTTGTACTCTTGTTGCACTTGTTCATTTCGGGGAGGAGGGAAAAAGCTACTAAAAAATTTGTGTCGTTTGCTAGCCATAAAATGACAACTTTTACAACTCTCGAGAAGAAAGTGATAAAAAAAAGCCGAGTAAAGTAGTAGTAATATCCCTACTTATCCTGGTGCACAGAAGACGAGAGAGGTGTACAGAGTACAGAGATAATGAAGATGCTCCTTCTTCATCATCATTATCACTTGGCATGTAATATATATACCTATCTATTTATATGATGTACGGTTTCATGTGTGATGATGTGTGATTGTTATGATGAGTTTACTAGAGAGAGACGCGGTATACTTGTGAAGAGATCTTGTTCTTATAAGCCAAGAACTGATCGACTTTTGTATCATCATCGTCGACGAGTAGTAGTGGGCTCATCTTCCCCGATATTTTCATTACATCAAGCATGCTTTTTTAGTGGTTGGCTGGTTGGTTGGTTTATAGTGCAGTTTGTAGTGGTTGGCTGGCTCGCTCAATACTCTCTTAAAATTGCACATCTACAGAGAGATACATATACAACTGTTAACTTACTTATGGAAGCAACAACCACCGCCACACAAACAGCAGCACTTACATAAAAGAAGCAAAAATGAGTGTCCTTGTCGCAATGATAAATACACTGGAAATGACTTTATATATATACTATTCCATGTAGTATTGCATATTATAACGTGTAGCCATAGTATAAAACTAGGCAGGTAATATATCCATATCAAAGCCTTAAATCCTCTCTCTCTACCTATATATTTCTTTTGTATAAGTATATGATATAGACGGAAAAGTAAGAAGGATGAAGAGTATAAATCGGCTGAATACACCAACACAAACTCCATCATGATCATCATCACATTATTATTAACACGTAAAAGTTTTAATGCAAGTTTTTTTTTCCTTATTATCATTTATGAAGAGTGGATGTTGAGCTTGCATGCATATCACCGAGTTTCTCATATCGTGATTCTTTTTAAATAAATAAATGTATTATTATGAGTTTGTGCGAGAGAGAGGAGCATTTCTCACTATTTCTATTCTCTCTACTGCTCCTGCCACTAACTCTGACGCTGACTGATTCTTTTCTTCTGACAATCACGTAATGCGGCAGTACAGTACAAGCAACATCATCATCGTCGTCATTATCTCATCATGATGATGCTGTTGATACTAACAAACACTACAGCAGTACCAGAATAACCCTCTTGCAGATAAGATATAAAAATACAATCCAGTAAAGTCGCAGTTAGTAGTCGTTGTACAGTAATTTAGTACTGAATGTAATTAGTTCACAATGATAATAAACAGAACAATGGAATGTAGAAGGATAGCGAAAGGAAAGCGAGCGAGAGAGGTGGTGGATGAAAATGCTCATGCAAAAAAGCAACAAAGGAAAAAGAGACGGAAGTTTTTTGGTAACCGAAAAAAGAAGTCCCGCTTGCTAAAATGCATACTGCTGAGGTGTGTTGGTATGCAGGATAGAACAAAGATGTGTGTTCAAGGACGGACAGACGGAGCATTGGCATAAAAAAAAAGTTGTTTTGGATACTTAATATCGATTATTAAAATGCTCCGTGTACTTACTTAATTTCATACAATTTAACATTACCACGCACAATAATATCATCAGTATCTGTTCTGTGTGTGCAGAGGGAGATAAAACTGCCGCAACAAGGAGTAGATTAAATATTTTTTGTCTGATAACAAATGAATGGGAATGGTGATTATACGCGACGAAATTTTAAGAGTCAAGTACATACGCTTCTCGATGTACCATGATGATGTCTTGTCTCACAGAGTCATTCCATCGTGGACATGACTTGTTTACAAAAACATAATTCAGTCAGTCCATTTAGTATTACGCGATAATTATTAGTAGTAATCATCATAACATAAAAAATATGGTTATTTAAGGCAGATATATAAAAGTAGCGAAATGTAGAATCAGCTTCAATTTTCAAGGTTCAATGATTCTTACAGGAATTCAATATTTTGTTAAAGAGTTTACTTTACCAAAACCAATCGTCTCGAGTTCCTCGACCCTTTTTGACCTAATTCCATTCAAACTTGATGATTAATTGTTTAGTTCATTTTTATGCTCTAAGGTCATTTATAAAAGTTTGAGGTCTCCAGGTCAAGTGAGTTCCGGATAAAGGATTAAAGCCGGACAGACAAACAAAGCAAAACGGAAAATTTTTAGCTCCATACTCCCACTTCTTGATCACATCCATCTCCAACTTTTTTTTTCAATAACTTACACTATTACTCCGCAAATATCATCACATAAATAATATTATTATTATTAATGAACTTATTTAATTTTACGGCAAAGCTGTGTTCCTGTATAATAAAATCTCTGCGTATGTATTTTTCAGATATATATATAGCTATATATTTTTTTTGCAAATGCCAACTACTGCAATAAAAAGATGGCAACAAAAACACGCAACATATATAACTTCATCATTATCATCGTCGTCAATATGGGTAATAATGTGAATACATACATACCTATATACCTACATAATAATCTGCATGGACAAAAGTGTATTATAATAATAATCATCCATTTACATTATATTACCACACTATAATATAGCAACATTCTTCATTGACCTGTAATAATATTCTATATTTTTTTCTGTCCCACAAAAATAAAGCAGAGTTGCAAACCCCGCTGAGGTTGTAGTCGTACAACCTCAGAGAGAGAGCAATATGATGAGCAATAGAGCCAGATTCATTGCAACAAGTCCACCTTAAAAATGATTTCCATCCATCCATGATGCACGCCTTCATTTTTGCAACTTATCATACTGCTTTTTCTTTATGCTGCTATAACTAGACTACTACCCTCTTAAATGAAAAAGGAGATTCAAATGGTGAAGAAAAAAAAGAGAAAAAAATTGACGAGAAGAAAGAAGCTATTTCTGCTGCGACTTCTTCTTCTTCCCATGATGATGATCACACTGATCCTCCTGATTACCCCAACTACTACAACAACTCCTTATATACCACCATTATAATATTATCATCAGAATGATTCATGATGATGGTGATCACCAGCAAATAATTCACATCGTCGTTGTCTTTGTAGCTTTTATAAAACTTTTGCATTCATGATGATGATTTTGCTGCTTTTGGCTCCTGCTGGCGACTGGTTGCGGCATGTAGTATTTTGTTGTATACTGCCATGAAATCATATTCACAGAAAAATTTTACCTTGGATCATCATCACCATCACCTTCATTTCTGCTATAAAAATACGTTTCTTTTTATGCATCCATATAAATATATCTACTTCCATGTTATATATATGGATATAAAGTTTTTGTATACATGTTTTCATTTATTCATTCAAACACGTTATGTATATATTATGCTCTCTGAGCAAATTTTATTTACAATGGTGCATGATGGAAGATGAAGCGTTGTGTTGTGGTGGAGATGGATGTTGTTTCGGACGGATCACGTTGTTCTTGGTGATCATGATGATGAAGGGGAAGCTACTGCTACTATCTCGCTTGACGAGAAGTAAAGTAGTAGTAGCTGTTATTATTATTAGTTGTTATCGTGAGATACCGACAATGATTCTTCTGCTCGAAAGATCATACAAACATAATATAGAGCCACAACACAACATAGCACCATCAGCAACATCATATGATGATCTGCTGATGATGATCATCATCAACATCGTAAGAATTACTACGTATTTTTTTTACAAGTGTTCATTTTGTTCGTTCCTCAGTGGTTTTTGCGTTTTATGGCATAACAATGAGAACCACAAAGAGAATTTGTTATCGAATGGTGTAATGGAAACACGTAACAGTGCTATTAGCAGAAAAAATTATTTGCATTATAATTATGATTTTTTTAGAGACAAATGATTGAACATTGAACATAATATCCGAGTTGCACACATATAATCATAGATAGGTGTACACACATATGTATACAAGCTCAACATATTCGATGCTATTTTAATTCCGAGAAGTATGAAAGAAAAAAAAAGAAAAACGACTACCTGCTACTACTACAACTACTATTACTACTACATCAGTTATAGTTAATGTACGTAGTTCTCTAATATTAATTTTTATGGTGGCCACTTCTCTAGAAGAAATTACTACTTTGGAAGTAAAACATGCACGGTACGCAAAAGAGTTGCGACGCTATATGCCTGTAAAAAATGACCTTACGACTAGTCCAGTTGCTAGCCAACAGCAACAGTGCTATAAAGCGATTAATGGACAACTACTGCACCGTCATTCCGTGCTGGACAGTGAATATTTGTGTAGGATGACCAATATATTTATGTATATATTTGCTGTATCCGTAGTAACTAGTTGGTAGTATAATGCATGCATACTATCATAAGTTTTTTAGTAGGGTAGATGGCCTGGAAAAACTTGTCCTTTCTTAATCTACAATAAAAAAAACGTAGGAAAACGCGTTGGGTACAACGACGGCGATACAAAGTGGCCATTTACTTTTACATGCCCGCATGACATTGACCATTATCAATTATGGTGGGGTGAGTAGTGCGGAGAGACAAATGGAGAGAGAGAGAGAGAAGAAAAAGAAGAGATACCTACTTCCTGGTCATGATAATTGCGACTTTTAAACGAATGAAAATTTAAAGGTTAGTTTATCACATTCGCGTCCTGTGCATACGCTAAAATCCAAACAGAAAATTGCAAAGAAAAGTTTAATAGATAAACATTCAAATGCTCAACGAGTTTTTTCTATGTCCCTATAAATTTTAAAAACGTCGAAAAAATAGATTGCTAATTTTCTCCTGGAAAATCAATCTTCTAACAACAACACCAGAAGTTTACAGCAGACAAGTTTGAATAATAAATTATCTCTCTGTCTATTTCAGAGTGGATTGTGTTTCCACTCTGAGTATTATCTGGTCACAATCAAATATATCCAGCCATTTTTTTCTCCAAAAAATACCATTCTAATCCAACCAACTCAATTAAAATTTATAATAAATTCCAAGCAATCGCACACGGCCAAGAGAAAAAAAAGCTGTACAAAAAAAGATATTTCGACATAATCTCCATCTAATACCAAATCATCTTTCTACCAAAAAATTGCTAGCTAGATTTGCTTGCTGGTGGTGGTTTTAGGGTAAGGAATGACTAATGATATTATAATCCAGAAAGAATATATCATCTCTCCTTGCTCTGTAATGATTGATTGGCAAAAATTGCTGGCTCTGGCAAACTATCATCATAATTTCATGGATATACATATCTCTAGAATATAGGAATAATGTGCAAGTAAACAAGTCCAAAGAAGAGAGAATGCAAAATGCATGATGAGATGATGTTGTGCATGGACTATGAACGGACCAGCACAGAGTTGTGCTGGTGCTCTAGTAGACCAGAGCATTTTTTGGTTTGAGGCGCATGTACGCATTTATCTCTCAAGCTTTTGCCGTACTTGTCGTTAATACAGTGAGCAGAGTTAGCCGAGTTGTATGTGTGTTAATATTATTATTGTAGCAAAATGGCAATATAAACCCCTTTTATTGTACAGGTACGCCACAAAAATTCAATTCAATACTTGATAATATTCCCTACTGCCACACACACTATCTCAAAATAAATAATTTCTTTGCTTTTTATATTCCACATTCAATATCGCTGTTAATCATCATCATCCCCACACGACCATTATACTTGGTAAGTATATATGTATGGCAAAGTAATAGTTAGTAATAAGCAGAGATATCAAATTATAGCAAGAGAGCCGCAATGTAACTGAGCTGTTCATATATCCTATATAGGCACACTCACGTCCTAACTTTATATATGAATGATGATATTGTTGATGATGATGATTACTAGGTGATAGATAAGTATCGGGTTTTTGCTACTTGCCTCAACTCAACTTGGTTTCGCAGTTTAGACGACGACGACGAGTTGACCTTCGTAATTCTGCAGCCGTTCGTTGTACTGAAGACTGACGGAATAAGTTTTACTCAACAGGAAAAAAAAACCTCCTTCGTTTACACTTCACGTTCTTCTCAGAGAGCTGTTGTGTATTCTGCTGAGTAGTAATATTGCAAGATAGGTGGCTATTCAGGTTATATTATTGTGTTGGATGTGTGTGTGTGAGTGTGTCGGCGAAAACTATTTCATACATAGAGGTTCGAGAGAAACAAGCAACATTACATAGACGGACGCGAAAACATCTTTTAAGCATGCTTGCATATACACAGCTCTATATAATATTTGCAAAGGAAAAATACGACCACCAACCATCAGAATGCCGCACCATGCATGATATCCCGAGGAACGGAACCAATTGCAATGCAATATGTGAAAAGGCTGTGTGCTACCAGTCCATACAAAAGAGTTAGTAGCTCATATACCTATGATGATGGATGATCTCTCTGTGTAAACTAAATGTGTAATCATAGTCATCATCATTATCATTTTCCCTGCCTCTTATATGTACGCTGATGATGTTGATGATGATAAAGTGATGCCTATAATGCCAGCAGCTCCAGCTTTAGTAAAACTTTTCAGCTGGTTTTACTCTTGCTCCTGCTGATCACCACGCCACGACGATATGATGATACCACCACCACACCGCCGCCACCGATAGAAAATGCTCTCTCTCTCTGCTCCTCCTCTGCTTCTGCCACCGTTGCTGGCGTTGTTTCTCTCTCTTCTCCTTCATACTTAACTTTTTTTTAGCAATGGGCATAGTAAGAAGTTAAAAAAGTGTAAACTAGAAGGGCAGAACAAAATCTCATTCTTCTTTCCATTTTACTGCCACTACTACAATTACTTACTCTCTACACACCTCATATAATACAATGTCCCTGTTATTACTACTTTGCAACGTAGTACAGCACTAAGTAATAATCATATAAGCTGACTGACTGAGAGAGAAGTCAGTTAAAAAGTTTCGGCTTCCGTTTCTTTCCTTCTGTAGTAGTAGTAGTAAGTAGCGTCTCTTTTGAGAAAATCATTTTGCCTTTTAAATAGCACACAGTGGTGGTTTCGCCTGTTGGGGTGGTTGAAGTTGGTTTTACTATTGCGCTTCTCTCTGCTTCTTACTACCACTCTTGCTCTCTTGCCTCTACTGATAATAGTAATAATGTCCTTTACCAAGACCAACCAGAAGAACAAGAAGATTAAGAAGAAGAAGTTCGATATTAAATTATTATGCAGCATAGCGAGAAAAAGGGTTGTATTATGAGTTGTGTGTGTGCATGGATGCCTTGTGATAAAAAAAATACCTTACAATTAAACCTCTAGAGAGAGAGCACACAACACACAGCGTCATGCTACTTTGTACCAAAGAAAAAGAGTTCAGCTCACACAACGCTGCTCAATGTTTGCAGAAAAATGTATATATATTTTTTTATATGAGGCAGCATAAGGCAACCTTCATTTCTCTTCTTGTATGATTCCATGCA
This sequence comes from Coecobrya sp. COE2, assembly GCA_027743765.1. Taxonomy (NCBI): domain Eukaryota; kingdom Metazoa; phylum Arthropoda; class Collembola; order Entomobryomorpha; family Entomobryidae; genus Coecobrya; species Coecobrya sp. COE2. Next base: position 33,984 of record JAHZMV010007109.1, read on the forward strand.
TTTTCATGTACGGCCACACACAAACACACTCACATAGACAAAAAGGACATGTTTGTGTAAGCTTTTTCAAGTTTTGCCATCTTCGTCCGTCCGTCCTATTCCTTTACAATAATAATCACATTTTCTACGCCAGATTTTGTATTGTTAAGGAATCAAGTAATAAAACAACAAACAAACGAAAGTAACTTTTGCAGGAGAATAAGAAGAGGTTTTACTTGTTCGTCCTTATTACTTCTCACTTTTCATTGTAGCGTAGAGAGAGAGAGAGCATAGTATAATGTGCAGCAGGAGTAGAGAGAGAGAGAAAAGCGCTCGACAAGTTTATAACTGTTAGTGGAAGTTGTAGCAGTAATATTAGCAATAAGCGGTGAGACCGACTCAAAGAATAAAATGCCTATATAGAAAGAGCAGCAGGCCAAATAAACCATTATGCTTTCTGTCTCTACACAATATTGCATACCTCTACATAAAAACAGCACGCATATATTCATATAATATGTGCTGCTACAGTGTTTGTACATGTAGCTAAAAAAATAATGTAGCGAAATATAATCGGCGGCGGTGGTGTGTGTGTTGATATGCGGTGCTAGGTGCAAAATGTGTTTTTTACTACACATGCATCACGCTTCTTTTGCTGACGTCTTGCTCCTAAATGTTCTTGGATATGCGGAAAGAGAGAGAGAGAGAAAGAAAAGAAGAATGGAAGATGATGATGATGATTCTATCCCAGCGTAAAAAAATCATATGCTTTCTGCTGAAAGAAAAGCCTGTATTATCATTCTCTGGGTAAAATGCAACGCTTAAGTTACTACTTTTGCGTACTTTTCCCAACACAAACTCTCTGCTCACTGAACTCTGCCTGCCTTTCTGTATAAAATGAGGATGATACTTTAAGAGAGGAAAACGTACTAGGAAAGGAATAATAATACTATGCGGATACGACACATAGTAGTAGTATAAGTAGTAATATAACACACAATATTATAACATAACCAACTATTTTGATGGCTACTACTACTTCTACTACTACGAAATTTTTACCTTTTTCAATTTCAACTTGAGCAGGCAGACTTGTCTCAATGTTTGTTGCTCTGCATTTCCATACTGCTATTTACTTCTCTCTCTCTACCGTTTCTAGCTCGTTAGCTGTTACGACGACGTTACTTTGCTTTACTTTATCCCAAACAACAGCAGCACTACTACTACTACTACCAATACGCTACATATATATAGACGCGATCAAGTTTTTCTGCAAAAGTTTCATAGAGAGAAAAGGCTCGCTCTTGTTATGTGAAAAATTTTCATCCTGATTCTCCTTCTGTGTGTATGTGTGCGCTCCTGTCATTACACCGCTCTCTTGCTAGCTAACTTTGGCTGGTTGGGTTTTCTAGTAGGATTTTGTACACAGACAGAGAAGAAGCAAAAAAAAATTATATATCTAGCATATAATAAAACACTGGTATTTTCCACTACAACTACTCATCTTCATCTTCATCATCTTTTCTCTATATAGCTGTTAGACTTGCTGCTGCAAGTTGCCGATGATGTGCAGAGTTTAAAGGAGAAAAACAGCAGCGATTTACTTTATTATCCATCTTTGCTCATCATCATCACATCACTGTGCTGCTGCTTGCCATAATACAATACAGAAAGCCACCAGCACCACACACCACACATATTGCATTGATACATTTAACTTGACTAGGAAAAAAATAATGATCATGTGAATACTACTACTAGCAACCAAACCAACCCATCTTTCTATATTATTGCATGAGTGGTGTGTGTGTAGTGTGTAACGATGAACGAGGACTATGATATTTCATTAAGGCAAAGCCAAACAATGTTAAAACTGTTGTGAGTGCACACACAGAACAGAGAGACACGGCAAGTTTAGAGAATTGCATATATCATGAGAGTAGAGTGAATACTGCTACACAAAATATATATTGTTGTGCCTCTGTACTTTTTTTTTCTTGCTGGCGATGATGATTCTTTCTGCTGCTGCTGCATAAAGTTAGTGGTTCATAGCCATCTACTACTCTAGTACAAGTATGAAGTGCAACTGGTAAAGCTGCCAGGGAAAAATTTGGTGCTATTTCGTTTAATACGACATAAGACGAGACTGCAAATTTTGTGATTTAAAAAAATAAAAAGTATATATAAATATATACACCTATCCACACACACACAGATAACTACACACAAATTAACTCATCTTTTCTCCGCTGTATCATTTTACATTGTTGTGTGTGTTTTGTGAAATAGAGAGAGAGAGAAAGATATACGCGAATAAACTATGTAATAAATAATAATTCCTTCCACAACAATAACAAATGTTAAAGAAAAAACAATAAAAAAACACTATTGCTACAATAATAACAATAATCATCATTCAATAGCGACAACAACGACTGTGTCCTCTGTCAGTGTACTGATTGTATTTCTCGCGAGAAGAGCACATTTTTATTGTTGATGCGCTGTCGTCGTCGTCATCATCACCATCATCATCGTTGTCGCGTTGTTCCTTGTTGTGTCGCTTTTGGAACAAGTTAACAGAAAAGCATGACAAACAGTAGCCGGGACATTATTACAGACGCGATGTCATGGTGATTTAGTAATAAATAAGTAGAGTTAATCACTGATCCTCTACTTTCTCACATACACGCACAAAAAAAACAGCGGATCAATATGATATCAATTTGTTGATTGACTTTAAATCATTGTTGTTGTTTGTTTCGTTGTGTGGATGGTGCGCGGTGCGGTGCATATATAAGATGATATAATGTGTGCAATGATAAATTAGCAATATTTTTTAGAAGAAACTAATAAATTAAACGAGTTGTGCATATAATAGACTTGTAGAAATACACACACACACAGATTCCGGATACGGACGTGTCAAAAAAAAAGATCGACGTCGATTACTCGTCGTCGTCATCATCAACATCGTTTTTCTGCCGCTACCTACCTTTCATCATCATTTATCTTTCTATTGACTGATGCTGCTGCTCTGTGTGCTGTGTTTCCACTGAGTACCTGGTTGTCAAAAAAAATTGTTACATTGAAAGAGAATTTTTATATCCTCACACAACTCACTATTTCCTGTCGTGTGAAAATACATATATACACAAATGTATGTACTGTATAGATGACAGAAATGATATAATCATTTTTAATCCTTATTTTATGCAACAATAATATATTTTAATTTGGTTTTCTTCAAGTTGAACGAGACGACAGGGTTGTTTTGTGCAAAAAAAAATATATATAAACAGATAAACTGTGATGATAAAGATGAGGAGGATGACACCGTAAATAAGCGATTTTATTTTTAAATACGGGACTATGTAGTGACCTTGAGTGGTCGGTTGTCAACAAGAATATTTAGTTTGTAGGAGAGAGAGAGATAGAAAGAAAGAGAAGTGAGGAGGCAGATGTAGTTATTTTTGTGTAAAAAAGGAAAAAAAACTCTGAAACCCAGGACAAAATGGAAATGGAACGACAATTTTTCCTAGAGTATCCGTACAATTCGGAGTTTGATCATCTACCTGTCAGGTACTAAAACTCTTTTGATCAATCAGAATTTTTTTTTTTGCATAATATGTATTTATTTTTCTTCGGTAGGCTCTTGCTGTTGTCAAGAGGGAGTTTGCAAGTCAAGTAGGCATGTATGTTTTTGCTTTGTATGTAAAACTTAAGGTTTTTTTCCATATTGATCATAATTGTCATGGAGTAAATCGATTTATTGTAATGATTTCACTGAAAAAACGCATATAAATTTTGCAAACAATTTATCATCATGATAGTATGTGACCGATCACATGTAAAATACTTGGAAATAGTCGTGCTGACTGATTAAATTAGTATAATTTCGTATAGTGTAAAGGGGATTGAGTGTTTTGGAAAATTTTGGACCTAGGTAACTGTTGAATAATATTATGTTTTGTTTTCTTTTGTCACTCGAATTCCGATTAAATTTGTAAATATTTTATGTACTGGAGAAGAAGAAAAAAAATGCCTCTTTTAAACTCCCAGCTGGCCAAGGTTAGTGAGACCGCGTCAAGGCTAAACGCAGCAGCAGCCTCATATTGTGTTTATTCCCAAAAGAATCCATATTATCTCCAATAAATTCCCCACCAACTAAACAAATTTATTTGCAACATGAGTAGTATCTAGTTTCATGTATGTCTCCAGGTGTTCAGTTCTAAGCATAATATGGTTTCTTATATAAAAATATCCATATCAAACGTAGCATCTTATTCATCTTGTTCATGTCAACGAGTGAAAGGGGATTGATTTCTTATTGACTATTGACTTGTCATGGTCACATCTTCAGCTAAATTTGATTTCATACTTCAAAATTTCCATTAATATTCCATCTAACTAGGTTGATGCAGATGTTTTGGGGGTGCATATTTCTGTTAGGTAGCCCTTTCCTATATTTTCATTGCATGTCTTTACGACAATTGTCTTGCTCCAAAAAAACGAAGCTATTATTGGGAACGATTACTAAAAATATGCTTGTTAAGCTGTTGGATTATTGTCAGCATATTAGGCACGTATGCACAAAATGTACCTATGCGGCCATACGTCCTTTTTTCAATCCCAACCCTTCCCAACTCAACAAAATATATGTATTTCTAGAACTGAAGAAACTGGTTCTAACCACCTTATATAACATGTAATACTAATGATGCATGTTTAAAGTTTTTCATTTTGCATCATGTGAACTGTGAACTTCACATCCAAAACTGTGAATAAGAAATGCAACAATTACAAGACTGTCTTTAGTAAATTTAAAGTTACAATTTTTGTTAGATAATATCTGTCTCCATATTCCCCCTCACTCCCTGTCTATGTGTCTGTATATTACGTGTATGACTGATGATGCTGTGTGTAGGTACAATTTGTAGGAAACCTTTTATATAATTGCTCATCATGGCATTCATTATTGCATTGATTAGGCCTGTCTGGAAGGAAAAGTGAAGACGTGGAAACAAGAAAACAATGCCCAATTATAATTTGAGCTTCCAGTTTATCGAGCATATAATATTATTTCCCATAGTTGATAATAGCACGGTTTTTATTACTATTATCCATGTACCTACTCAACAGAAACCAAGTACCTACCCGTTGAGATAATATTATGACGCTATGCCGCTGCTGCTGCTGCTGTTGTTGCGTTGTCGGTCTGTCTATTTTATAGTCCATCTTTGGTACAGAGCAAACTGATGATGCTGTTTCTGCAGCTGTGCTTCTTGCCATGAAAAAAAGAAGCAAGAAGCAAGCTCAAGGCTACATAACTTGAAGCAAAGTAGTTGTCATCCTCGTAAAAAGGCAGTATTTTTATTGTCCTGCAATGAATTGTTGTATGTCGTATCGTGTCGTATTGGTGATTAGTGAGTTCTCAGGAAGGCTGAAGAAGAAGAATTAAATTACACACACATTTACTACTACATACATTAATACATGTGTCTTATAATGGCAAAGGCAAAAGCATTTTGTGTATGTACAAAAGTGTATATATTTTTGTCTAATTTTAAATCCTGTTTATTTATGATATTTTTCTCTCTATATTAGTAAAGCAAGCATTGTTACTCTTGTCATAGCTTCCTTAATAATAGAGGCATTAAGTAAGTAGTGGTAATCGCATATTATCCAGTGTGGGATACAAAAACAACACACACACACGCATGCATTGTTCTCTACTGTTTAAGTCGATGAAGATAATGGTAAAGTTGTTGTTATGCTATAAAAGTTAATTGATAATATGCCATGCCATAACTGACGACGACTGTTGATAATAATAAATGTGTATACCTATTTCCCTCTGTTTGTATTTATGTGTGTCAGTAAAATGAATGACGAATATGGAATATGAGGAAAAAATCCATTCAATTCATAGCTCTTGTGATGCTCCAACTACCTAAAAGTTGACTGTTTTGGATTATTCAAGAAAATTTTCATGGGTCAACATGGAAATTGTCAAGATAAACTGTTATCCACAAACTTGATATAACTTAAATATAGAGAGAGAGAGATGGACAAAATGCTGTTTTCCGCGGTTAGAAGGAAGTGGTGTAAATTTTTCCGTCTGTGTATCTACGAAATAATATTTTACTCACCGGTTTGAACCAGACTAATTTTTGTCATGGCCAAATGGTCAAAGTAATGATGGCTGACGACGAAAAAAATGTATTTCCCGACGACGAATTACGGGAAACACATTTGAACGACAGAGAGTAGTGCCCGCATCCATGTTGTGTGGCGTGATGACGGATTACAAAAATGAATCGAGAAATAATTCAACCGTATGATTCATTAGCTTATTGGAATCCAAATTTTCTAGTAAAATTTCCTGATATTGGTATTTTCCCAGACGACGACAACGACGACGGTTATCATCAGACAACTAGTTTTTTGTAGTAACTGGGAAGGGGAGGCGTGCAATAAATAAATACTACATAACTACTATGATCGTGTAGTAGTAGTAAGGGATGGGCTTAACCGCAAATATTAAAATAGTCAAATGAAAAACTAGCATGGCTAAACAGCCTATAGAGTCTGAAACGCAAATTTAGTTGTCATGCCATTTATTATTGCGTTCTAGTGGTTTTCCCTTCCTTCCTATAAAAGCTCAATGAATAGCACGAAATACAGCATTTGCAAACTTTGTAACTTTATTAGACTTTATACGTAAAAGGAAATACACATTATGGCCTATAAGCTAAAGTATATCGTGTACATTCATACACGTAACAAAGGATATAATGCAAGCATATATGGCTGCTATTCCAATAATATTGTTGCTGGCAAGGTTAAAAATTTTCCTGAAAATAAAAATGGAGTGAACAAAGCAAATCAATCGCCAGTAATAACAATCATCACAAAAAAGGCTGGCTTTTCATGTAGGAAGGAAGAGAGGAGTTTTTTGAACGATAGCCTGTCCTCGAGACATTGACTGAAGACTGCGAATGCGCCAGAGGTAATCCAGTTTACTGTACAATGTAGATGGTTGGCATCCCAACTATTTTTGCCAAAGGAGAAAGTAACGTCATCATGTCCTGTACATACGCATTTTTTTCGAGTGAAGCATCTTTGTTGCATTTCTGATTTGCTTTCATTTTCCCTACCGTCGGCAATAAAACGGCAGTGGGTACGAAGGAATGGGTCGTTAAAATTCCCCTTTGTGCAGTAAGCTGAAATGTGTCGGCTTTCAGCTTGATTAAATAACGGTTTTGACACTGCTGTTATTATTATTAGGTATTTTTTATTAAAATGTAAATACAGCTTGAGAGAGAGAGAGAGATGATGATGAATGAAGAGCAGATTGCAGCTGACAAATTTCCATGAGAAGAAGAAGAAGAAGGAAAAAATCCTGGAATAATCTTTTCTCTCTCCATGTCAGAGAATACAACGAGGCGGTAGACAAATGTACGACAAATCCAGCTTTCTCCATGAATGTCCTTGATAAATAACTTGTAAGTGTGCCTACTACACTGTACGTGTTGGTTGACAATCAAGGAATGTGTGGGTGGTTAGGAAAATTAAACTACTACTACTACTAGTAGTAGTGGTAGTAGTAAGGTTTTGAAAGGAGATCTGCTGGTGTAGATTGAGGAATATCTAGATTTTCATAAGTGTAATTTGCATACCTAGTATAACCTCCCTACCTACCCATCTACCTTTAAACTCCCTGCCTACCTTGGTTCATACATTGTTAATGGTTTGTTCTCGGAATGTATATGTCAGATATTGAAAGTGCTTGCTTGCTGTGTAATTATTCTCCAATGGATATTTTGCGTTTCACCGGCTCATTCAGCACTGGAGCGGTGCTACTTTTATCTATTTCGGTGTTGGTTTCCCCATGAAAGAGCTACTCGTTTGTGCCAATACTAAATTACTCTTTCATAATCATCACCATCATCATCATTATTATTGTATTAAAAGCAGCATATATACATATATGTATACATTCCCTTCTTTTCCGCGCACACATATCTCTCTCCCTCTCTCTCTCTCCTCATCCTTTTCCGGATGAGTGGTTTTGTATGAGTAACATAACGCAAGGAAGGAGAGAGCCATGAAATAATACCTCTACCTTCACCACCATCCACCATCATGTACGAACCCAACTAATAATCCTTCTCGTTTTATTGTCCCTTTTCATGTAATGTTCCTTATTCATAACAATATGTGTGTTCTTGAACCGGGTAGTAGACAGTTGGCTCCACATTGCTTTCATATATTTAAGCGGTTGTTACAACAACCTCACTACATGCTACCAGTTAGATACACAAACAGAGAAAAGGGAAGCTACATAACTTGCATATTATGTTTGGAGAAAGTAAGAGAAAAGTGGATGTACATCCAAACACACACACATACCTACATTCGTATAATATGAGCATATTATCTGTTTTAGCATGATGATGCCTTATAGTCTCAATCATGTGTTTTCTCTCATCGGTCGTACGTTCATGTTTTTCAAGCTGATACACATGCTTACGTAGAAAAGAGAATTTGAGCTTTCTCATGCACACGAACATGTGACTGCGTAATAATAGAAAACCCCTTTTTCTGAGAGTCCTGGGCTGGTAGCAGAAAGTTTTCCAAAAGTACCGGAAGCACCGACTTGTTTACGACTTTTTCTTTGTATTTCATCATGGCCGAAAAATGTGTCAATTTACATGTTCCTTTCCTTGACAGCTTTTTTAATCTTTTAAGAATACTCTGTTGAGGCGGAGGAGTGGGAAAATGGGAAATAAGACCCCTGCTGCTGGTGGCAGACGTTTGGTCGTTTATACTCATGTTGCCATGGCAGTGAACGGTTAACATGACCTTGTGTGGTTATGGTGGTACATATACCCTTTTTCCCTTGCCTTTGCCTCACATTCATATGCATGTGAGCTTTTTAGCTCTCTTTTTTTACTAGCCCAATTGGCGGACTAACAGACACACCTGGTGAAATCAATTGTCAGTTGCCTCACTTGTTACCAGAGTGGAATAATAATGTGTACATGTACTTTTGTACTTGACAAAAAATCAATAGTAGTGTATATAATACACTACGCGGAGAGTCTTTTGATTTTACACATACAACAACTCTTCTGGTGTCATAATAATGTGTGTGTATTCTTCTTATGTATATAGGACGGCTTGAGAGAAAAAAAAAGTTTTTCTGAGGAGACAACAGAAGGAGAGAGAGAGAGAGAAAGAGATGATCAATTTTCCATTTTTTATTGTTCCAGTGTCACGTTGATGTAATGTGAAAGCGACAATGACAGTATATAGCCTGTGCTTCCCCTTTTCCCTGGAGGAGTATGTATTGACATGATTGGCAGTGGTGCTCATGATTTTATTAGTAATTTGATATCATACTTCGGATAGCTTTTACGGCAGCTTATCGTGTTATTATTATTATTATTTTTTATTACTGGTATATTACGCCATAATGCAATTAGCCTACACATTCTCTGGTTGTATATGGATGTATCCAGAGAGTGTAGGAGAATAAAATGATGTACAATTTGGAAAAGAGATTATTTGTTTAATGTGAATAATAAAGTCTGGTGTCTGGTGGTGGTGGTGTATCAGGAATAAAAACCATGAAGGCGTGAGTGAAGTATAAAAAAAAAGAAGAAAAGGGAGGAATGAAGATTAGAGGAAAAATCCTAAACAAAAAAAAATGACGTGCGATACTGATAATCATAATAATAAAATTCTGCTTATTTGTTTCGACACCAATGCACTTACGAAAAAAATTCGAAAAACCATGAGATCTTGAACCTTGTACGACGTGCATACATGGATCAAATCAGATTTGGAATATTTTGATGGCAGAAAGAGGCAGAGACAAGAAAAAAAAACATTTTCCCCCTTTATTTCGCAGTTGTACTTTTATATCAAACAGACATAGGTACATAATATTACAATGCTCCCTGAGATAATATTCGATATCCTTTAATGATTTACGATATTACTCGATGCTGCAATTTTCTTCATCCGCATAGTATCTCAAAAAAATCGTTATTCAAATCCCTCTCGACTCGACTGTCATATTTCATGGATCATTGAGCTTCGATACGTCGATTCCACACGGTTTGGAAGGAAGTAGCTGTCATTTTAATAAGATGCTGATGTAACCGCCCATTATTTTATTTTAAAAATACGTTCAACTCTCAACATGGCAATGTCTGTTACATGGAATGCTAAACAAAAGCCCAAATGTCACACACCTCTGTCGATGAGCCATGACCCATGCCAATGTCTTTGCTAATGAATGAGTACATGCTCACGGAAAGGAATAAAATTTAAATGAAATTTTTTAGCAAGAAAAAAAAGTGAAGCATAGAGGCAACAAAAGTGATAAAAAGAGTTATTGTCCGGTGTATTTCTAATCTACAACAGCTAAGGACATACATAATATCCTATACGTAACACACATACTATATAACTTGTTCTGTGGTAATGTAGGAATTAAAGTTACTTTTGTGTTTGTTTGCCGAGTCATTAACAAGGCTACAGACATTACTACGTCTAAAAAAGCACATACCTAGACACATGCTAAATATTATAGGTTGTTACAAGGGAAGCATAACTCTGGTAATTATTTCTTTTTTCGCCTCTTTAGTTTTCCTCTACTGAAACCATTCCTCCGAATATTACGACACAGAGGCTTTCAATGTTTCAATGTTGTCGTCGTATTCGTCAAAGCCATAGTTTACTAGCAGTAGCACAGAAGGGGAAAGATATATGACGCTGATGTAATTAAATTATTCAAACAGGGCAAAAGGTAAAAGAGAGATCTTGTCAACCGTCAGCAGAAGCGCACACTTCCGCTTTTTATTACCTGACAGCGCGCACACAAACACACGTCTATATATGTTGCTGACTTGGTAAAATATTATTTAGCTTGATGCTTATCAAGACAAATATTTAATTCAAATCTGCTTAAAAAGTGCTAGACTATTTTCCTTCAAGCTTTGTTAGAAAACCTATTTACAACAGCTTGTGTGTATATGTACGTGTAATATAAAAGATAGTGCGCCTGCTCCAGTTACTTCGTTTCATGATTCAGGCAAGTTTCTGTGTTCACGATAAAATATTTTTAATATTTCACGTGGCATTGCCTTGTAAATGTATACATTTATGTTGGTTAGTTATTATAGATATGAGCTACTTAAATCCATTGTTGTTACACTTTTAATTTGATCTGACGGGATGGTATCTTTCTGTTTACAAGTTTATGGCGTGTGTGTGTATACGCGCGGTGGTGTTGCGGGTGCCACTACTACTCAACTTTTCTGTGACATTTTACATACATTCTGTTTCAGGATAAAATATGAGTGAAATAAATAGAAAATATGCTGTAGTCTTCACTATACTTGCTATTTTCGATAGTAGAGCTGAGCTTGTGTGTAGAAATTCCAAGAACGGAGGTGGTAAAATTTAATTAAGGTCGCTTGCCGTCACTCTTTCTTGTGCAGTTTGTATTTGTATTTATTTTGTGGAATGCGTTGCTGTTTATGCAATTTTACAACCCAGAAGGGTTATAAGTACTTACATGTGTAGCACAGTTTATAGGAATGTTTTCACAGCTACCACAAAAGTATTTTCCAGAGAATAGGTATTACACATTTGCCTGTGGATGATTATTGTTGGCTGGATTCCTAGTTTCTTTTCCCTTGTCTCAAGTTTATTATTATTATTATTGTCATTTCTAGTATTTAAACATGTCGTAGTCGAGTATACCGACACAGACAGAAATACGAATAAATTGACGATAGGCGCCACAATATTTATTGCTCGCTGATGATTGCGAAAAAGTTGGAATTGATCACACTGAGATTTTAGCAAAATTATTGCTGATTCCGATTTGAAGAGAGCAAATCTGATATATCGCGCATGTATTAATAATTTTCTTGGTAGTAATGCATTATTCTGATGATGTGCCATGAAAATCTTTTCATTTATCATTAAGCATGGTCACGTTGTCGTTCTTCTTCTGGAATTTGATCCGATTCCACTACTGCGCACAATTTTGCTTTCATCTCCAACTGGTCACCAATTCTTCTCCTGGTGCAATTGTGAAGCGTAGCATTATGAAAAGGACCGCGGATTAACAAGCGTGTCTAATGCAGCATCAAAATGCGTCATTTTCGTCATTGTAGCATTTTACACACTTTCAGTTTATATATTTCGGCATATATGTACATCTCAATTCTTTCATTGTTTCCCATAGTACCGTAATACAAGCAGGCAAAATGTTTTACTCCAGCAGCAGCATTGATTGGCAGTCTTTTCTTCCTTTCTATTCATCACACTTTACATTGCAAATGTGGGATTTAAAATAACAGGTAATTGCATTCCAAATTACGAATGACGACAAATTGATTGCAGACGTATACAACTTACATATTTTGGTTATGTAGATATTTCTATCAAGAATTCTTACAAAACACATGCATTCCGCTGATTTGACGGCAACAAACACGCTCTTTACCTTTACACCTCACCCATTTTATATAACAGATCGTATCACTAGTAAAAATCTACTTTGCATGCCAAAGTTTAAGATCACATGCGGGCTTCCATATGATCTCACCTTGCAATGGATCAGTATGCCTGCTACTGGAGAAGATAAAAAATGTGTATATATTATTATGAGTTTATTTAACTTTTCAGCTACTACATACGTACATTTATGAGAAGCCATCTTTTTTGTTTTTGCTGCATTTTAATTTCCAAATACATTATGAAATATATATAATGCCTATCATTTTTCCATCCAGCTGGTGAAATATATTGAGTAACGTGTGCAAAAATTTGTCAATGATGAATCCGCTGGAAAGAATTGGAAAATAATTTATGCTTTTATTTTTAGCTTCAACTTCCAGCATATCTACCCGTACTTATAATCATATTAAAAAAATAATATAAAGTATATGTATAGTAGGTAATAATAATAATAATAATAATAATATCCTTATCGTCATACTTGCACTCTGTGATCATGATGATACAATGTACAATGATGGTTTTCTAATCACTGTACGTACACACAAAAGAGAAGGCTGCTGTCGGCACAGAGAGCAAAAAAATATGCTCATTAATGTTACGTTATTATGCTGCTCCATGTTTTCGTTCAAGAAGATGATTGTTAAGAGCAAATAGATAATTTTTGTTTCAAGAGCTCTTATAGCGCTCTCTCAGAGACAGTATAAAAATCCCTTATCATTATATTTATATCCCAGAAAACTCTTCAATCTACTAGTGCATCACATCACATCATCAGATAAACACGCAGCACTTTACGGAATGTCAGCTAGCAGCGGTGTGAAACGCGAAAAGGGTGGCGTAAATCCGTCTCTCTCTCTCTCCCTCTGCATTTTTTGTACAAAAAAAATGTAATACCTGCTTACTTACTCGGTAAGCGTTTTGTATCTTCATATTTTTTTTCAATTCCTCCCCACAACACTACATTATTCCTTAAAACGAGTCTCTCTAATAAAAATGCATTAAGAGTGAGTTTGTGTGTTGGTTGGGAAATGGCATTCAAACCGGTCAACTTTATTCACAAGTCAGTAAGTTTGTGCAAAAATATGTAGAAGCATAGCATAAAATATAATGTTTTATATGCTAAAACTTTGATGATGGTCAATGTAAAAAATAATGTCTGAACCGACAACCTTGCTGCTTTTTCTACTTAAATATTACATTATTACATGCACACATGAAAATAAAATAATATATATAGATAATACGTGGACAAACATATAATACGAGTCGTTTATTAGCGAGCATATTAGAAATATGTTGTGCGTAGAACAAGAGGAGAAGAAGAGGACAGGTATGAACTCATACTTTTTGCAGCGAGATGGAAAATAACGTTTAACAATAAAAGATAATAATAAAAAAGACAAAGCTATTTTGCCAAGCAGAGAGGATGATAAGATGATACACCAAATTTTATTATATGTATGATATGCCTAGCTATTATTATATGGTGTGCTGGCGCTTGGGTCTACGATACAACTTTTGTGATTGTATAGGATCGGTGATGATGATGATAATGATCGTCATGCAATGTATCATCCTCGTCGTTGTGGTATGATGTTTCGTGTTTGGAATATTCCAGAGGGATAGGTTAGGGTTAGTGAGCCAGCAGCAAGTCTATATACCTACTTTACCTGAATATTTAAACAGAAAAACAAGCAAACCAAGTTGAAGTGCTAAAGAATATTTATTTTTTTGCGAATTCATGTTCTTGCTTCGTTCCTACACGTAAATTAAATGTTGGCTTTTTGTATGTGTATATGTATTTGTATGTGTGTGTTTTTCATACAAGTGGATTCAAGAGAGAAAGACAAGTACTAAAAAAATGACAAACACGCTAGGTAGGTAAAATGGACAGTGAAGTTTATTTTTTTTTATTATTGAGACTCAGTTTAGCTGCTGACCTATCAATAAAAAAGTGGCATACAATCCGTTTTACGATGATGATAGCACAGCACTTGAAGTACGCATATATTTCATGTGTATACTATAATACCGTGTGTATTGGGTAGTGTAAGTATTTGTCTGATGATAAAAGTATGATATTATTGAAAGAAAACCTTTTTGCTGCTGATATGCACACTCGTACAAATTTGTTGGAATATTATTGCATATTATAACTGGTGACTAACATGCGATATCTGTGCCATGCCATAATAATTTTTCTATTGACCGGTCCATTAGTCGTGTACAGTTTGGAATCTGTATTTATACTTACATGCAACTAAACCAGTGACAATGGTCGTATTATATTGAAGGTAGATGTGTTTTTTTATATAAAATGTGCTGCTATTATAATGATTACGTTACAGCATGCAATCTCAATAAAAAAAATGGAGGGGATTGATGGGTTAGACAAGAGAAAAATATTAGGAATTGGACGGACAACAGACGGTCCCTGCCACATTAAGTAACCGCACCACACCAACAACAACTGTAACGTAACCAACCAATCCACCTACCACACCGGCCAGCAGCATAAAAAAACTATATTATTAAATACCTATACCCATCTATAACCACTCAATGTAGTATTCTACTAGAGTAGATTATTAAATTGGCAGATTAGTTTCTAGTTATGCAGTCAAGTCAGTCCAGATAGAATGAGGTAACCAAGCGAGTTAGTAGCGAGATAGAATTAAAAGATATGAAAAAGAAGGAGGGTAATTTTCCAACCATGCATAACTATTCAAGTTGCTGTCTATTCCTCTACTTTTTTTTAACTGAGATGTTCTATAAATGTACAACTTGGGTATTGATGCGCAGCAAATAAGTAAATGGACACAAAATATTTTTACAGAGGAATCCTCTGTTGTGTAGTAAACTCCCCAACCATCACCACATTAGTTTTAACATGAAAACAATAATATATCTTTAAAAAATCCAAGTTAAATATTTTTTTTCCATGCAATGCATGTTGACTAGGGTTTTTGCCACTTTTTTTCGTACATACAGGTTGAACAACGGAGAAGCCCAAAAAATTACGTAAGGTTAGGCCGGTTTTTTTTATATAAAAAGTATAAAAATTACCTTGTGACTGGCAAAGCAAGTGTATAATTCTTATTTACTTGACTATTATTTCGGCTGGTGAATATTACAGGATGGTTGGTTGGTACACTACTCATTGGGGGAAATGAATAAATACATAGTACACTGTTGTGTGTGCCATCATCTCATGCCATGCATGTTTTCATTAACAATTGAATCCCCACAGAACGGAACCCGAATGATTGTTGTTCTGCTTATCTTATTCGCATTATTATTACCAATGCATTTCTTCTTTTGAGATTCACATAAGACGCCAGGTTTTAATTTTTCCTTTTGCATGTTGTTATCATACCACCACCACCTTGCATACTCCTAGCCTAAAATTACAATCTTTAAGACTGGCTGTATGTGTGATGATGATTTAATGGACGGGATGAGAGGGAGAGCCTGGTCTCGTCTTTCTTTCGCGTTACACAAGTCGAAAGTTAACCGAAATGAAAGAAAAAAAAATCTCACAGCAACCTGTTTGAATTCAGATAGGTATAACGTAATAAAATCCCAAGGGAAGAGCAACAACAACATTAACTCTCTGTTATCATCATCTATAAAAGTCGTGGTGGTGTAACTGCTAGTAACAATAAACTACTTCTTACTGTTGCTCTTCTTCGTATTTTCAATTGTTATACAAAGTGAGCAACAACAATGCTTTATAATATTATTGTTGTAGAGGTAGGTAAGTGAACAAGATAATGAGGGTAAAAAAAGTTTGCAAAAATGTCAGATATTTTATTTTTCGCGAATTCAAGCGAGAGAGAGAGAGATAAATTGTTGCATTCTTTTTGTTAAGTGGAAACATTGAACATGCACCCGGTTTTTGCACACTGAAAACAAAATTGCGTATTTAGTTAGCGGGTAGGTATATCATTAATAACATCACACACACAATGTCTCTGTGTAATAGCAAAATGCCTTGTGTGAAGATGCGCCAGCCAACACAGACAGGTAAAATGGCAAGATGGTTGTTGTTGTTTTTTTGCAAATTCTCTGCCAAGATTATGCATTGTTCTGTCTAATACGCTCGCTGAGCAGAAAAAAAAACTATTGTAACAGTGAATACCTATAATGTCTCACAATCATATCACGTAATTATCTTTCCCCTCCACAACTATTAACAAAAATATTCGACTGTGAACACGTCCGCAAAAACCCTAATGTATCATTATGCATGCATGCAACTTAAGTTTTATTTCGCAAAAAAAAACTTTTTTTTTGCACTAATTTATCATTCCATCCACCATCATCGCTACCACCACCGCATCATCATCACACCACCACCAGTCTCTGTGAAAAACCTCAAGACAAAAAAAAATTTTGCAGACATTTAATTTCTACAAAAAAAATGTTTTCCCCTCTCAGCAAAAATTATTACATTCGCGCGCAACATTTTAATAAATTACTTTCAGGAATTACGTACCTAAAAACACTGGCCTGACTCAATATAATTATAATTATAGCTTTGCAAGTCCCACCACCACCACCGTACACGTATAAAACCTACCCAACTACCTACCTATAACCCTTTTTCTCTCTAGGTATATTAATGTCAAATTTTTGCAGTATTTGCAATTTTTAGCGGAGTGGCTGCTTCATAATAATGAGATAGAGGAGAAGAATGAACAGCAATAATATAAAAAGCAACCGCTCTACTGAGGATGGTGATCACTGACCTATGCCTATGTTGTTGCTGCTGCTGCTGCTGTACCTGAACTCTTTTACCTTTCCCCTACCCAACTCCCTACAAAAAGATGCGAAGGTGTTTTGTTTGTTTGGTGCTCATCCTCAATGCTTTTATTTATGATCGTAAAGAAAATGATCATGGCTCAACATCACTTTATTGCCCACCTATGCATATCAATGCAGTTCCAATCCAATAGCCAAACTAACAGAAAAACAACAATATAAAAACGGGCTTTTTTTGCATGCTGGCACTGCATGTGGGCAGGTATACATGTATAAATAATATGATGATGATTACAGAATTAAAATTTACTTGACCGTGTGCACTGCACGTAAGTAAGTTGTACATCAAACAAACCAGATCACTAATACTACTACTTGACCAGTGACCAGACCAATAGAGACTCGTACCACCACCGTGTAATATTAAACATACATACATCTACTTTTACTAGTTTAGAAAAATAATTATCAAATAGTTTTTACATCTTTCCTTGACGTAAGTATGTATCTGGTATAGAGAGGTATATGTTTATATATTTTTGGCAATTACAACGCAATGACTCTAAAATAATCAGTTTTGTTGTTGCTCCGCGTTTTGTGAGAACAGACTTGTCTAAATATTCACATATCAGCAAAAAAAGCAGTAGTTGCTGCTACTCCTGCCTAAAGGCATTTTCTGAATTCTTTTTCTTTCTGCTTGTTTTAATACTTTTGTCTATGATGATAATGCTGTACAACTTACACTCATTTTTTATGCCATGCTGATGAAAATAATGAAAAATCCTCTTTTTCCCTCTGTTTTACTGTAAACGAACTTTTATTGGTACGCTTCTCACGCAGACACACAGTGAAAGATGGAGGTATTAACAATATTTTTTTTATGTACTGCGTATTGAATTTGAGTGAATCTTCATCCTCTTTTTGAGCCCTGCTCTTCTTTTCTTCTTCTTCTGTCCTGTAATATGAATATGAAAAATGATGGCACACAAAGTGCAACGCATGTCAGAGAGGAAAAAATGTCAATATCGAGCTCACATTTTGCAAAAAGGTATGTAATAATAAGTAGGTAGTATGAGTAGGTAAATGGCAGAGATTATAATATAATATATATATAAATAATATTATTATAAATGTGCATTGACTTGACGTGCAGACATGCAGTCGAGCAGTTTTTGTTTGAAACAGAAGGAAAAAAATCAGTGTTATTGACTTTACTTGATGATTGTCGTCCTCGTTTTTTTTTTATATTCCGATGACGTCTGCTGGCAAGTGTACCATATCTTCCGATGAAATTGCTTGTGGTCTGTTTGATATTCTTTTATATACATTCATACATACATATATACACAGATTTTGCACAAAATTTTCAAGAAAAATAAGGTACATAAAAAGGTAGTACTTTAAGTATGGCAAAATATATATTGTACGTATATACAAAAAACACTACAAAGTTGAACACCTTTTTCTCTCTATATTATTTATGAAATCAGCAACAGCACTTTGTAGTTTGTATTTGTATTTCATCTTTTTTTTCGTTTGTAGTGCTCTTTCTCTAGCCTTTATTATGTTATCGGAAGAAATTGTAAGTTTTTTTTCGCAAGTTTACTTACGTAAAAGACTGAAAAAGGCACAGATATATAGGTAAACTACTTGAGAAATATATTATCTGATGATGATGTGATGATACAAAGTGGTGCTGGTAGAAGTAGTAGTAGTAGTAAGAATAATCATATATAAGTTATGATTCATCATAACACACATAAAAATATTATGTATCATCTTGAAAAATGGTGAAGATGTATGTACTTGTATAGTAATATTTTTTTTTGGTGTAGGAGTCATATTGGCATTTTTTTGTAATGATAATAATAATAATAAAAACTCATCTCTCATCCGTTTATGCTTCAATTGCTTTTTGATTTTTTTCATGTAAAGCTGATAGTAATGAACGCGCGCTTTGAAGCACAGAAATAATCTTTCACAAAAAAAACCGTCTTGTTGTTATAATAATAATAATCATTCTTTTCATATTCCTGTTGTTTTTTTTTGTGCAAAAAAAAGTAAAACGTAAAACGGGTATTGAAAGAGGATTGTTATTATTATTGAAGTGAGTAGGTACATGTATCGTTAGTATTGTTATTAATATTTTTTTAAAGGGAAAATCTGTTTAGGCAGGTAAAATGCGGTGGTGATATTACGGTGTTTATGTTTTGTTGATGTTTCCTACAAATGCAGTTAACATTATTATAACTATTATTACTCTATATTGTGTACTTCTCTTCTATATGTATTTTTTGCACATAGGAGAAAGAAAATGCTCATTTGTCAGTAGTCTATATATGTAATGTGCTAGTATAGCAGTTGAGGTTTGATTAATGGTGCGTACTGATTTTTTCGTCTTTTTGTTCTGAATCAAGACGTACTAAACCTAAAAATTTGCAAAAAATTTTTCAAGATGTGATACATAAATAACACCGCTGCACGAGGGAGGAGGTGGAAAAAGGATATGATGCTACTTTTGCAATTTGCAACCTTTAAAATAATATATATCATCATGGCATTCATTTTGCTCTTTTAGTAAATGTACAAACTAGCAATAAATGCAACTTAAAGACTGGTTTGTTTATAAAGCGGTATAATATGTTAGGTATAGAACAAAGTATGCTGTGTGTAGTATATTTTTGTGATGATTTTGTAGCAAGTTGTTATTGTAATTGTAGTGCACCACCAGTGAGACGGAAAATTGCAACAAGCACACAGAGAGAACAGTACCACAGTTTAAAAAAATATTATCTACTCCGCCAGAGAGAGAAGATTAACAGATCACTCAGGTTGTTAATGTGAAAAGTAAACTGGGAAAGAGAGGAGTTCTCTCTGTACAAAAATTGAAGATAATGCGTAGTAGCATTATTATTTTCTTTCTTCGTCTCTGTCCAATTTCTTGTGCTTGGAAAGCACTACTTTGGCCCTGGCTGGGTTTTTTTTCTGTCGTCATATTATAATCATCTTGATAATTTTCAAACATTTACCCCGAGACCATGCATAGTCTGAGTGAGGAGTGTTTTGTCTGGGGAAGATATTAAATCGATGATTTTGTAAAAAATAATTTTTCTCCATAATGCGCATGAGCAGAATGCATGGAAAAATTAAAAATGCGACGCCACGTACAATGCCAAGAAAAAAAAATATGTTTGCAAAAACGGACTACATAATATACTGGTATATGGCAGTATACAGTGGGTAAATGGAAATGAAACTTTATTTTTCTAAATTAGGCATGCAGCAGTGGTGGTGGTGGAGGTAGTAAACGGCAGTGATTGATGGTAATAATGATATTTCTGCTGTGTGCTCTGTCTGCAAAACTAAGCGGTTGTCTTGTCCGTCGTCCACCAGAGAGATATTTTTATATTATGCCATATGAACTGGTAAATCCTCCTCTGGAGGATGAATGAGGAGGAGGTTAGAGGAGGATGCATGCATGTGAGAAAATAATTCTTTTTCTACATTTTTTCCAACTTTTCTCCATGTTCTCTCTCGTCTGCTTCTGCTGCTCTCGTTGATAACTGACTCTGCTGCTGAGATGTTGGATTATTGTAATGGTGGATATTGTAATAATTTCGTGTTTGTCATTCATTTTTACATTCCTTTTCTATGAAACAACTCATTAGTAAATTACATGTTGTCTATTTGCGTGGACAGCAGCAGCTTAAAAACGATTTGAACGGGGTAATTGAAATGGGAAAAAATGGCATCAATTTGGGGGTTGATTCATAATGCGCAGCTTGAAGTCGTGGTCGTTGGAGAGTGTGTGGTAAACAAACTTATTGTCCACTGGATAAAATATTTACTGCACACAAAAGAGCTAGATATCCGTCGTAGTTGCGTGTGTGTATTTTGCGTTTATGGAAACAGCACAGAGATGAATGCTTTCTTTTTTACGGATTTATTTTTAAAATTTTAATAATGATAATAGTTATAATAAAAATGTAAAGAGAGGTGTATAGAGGGATATGGAAAACGGGGAGATGCTATATATTCACATGTGTTAAGAATGTAATATGAGATCCTTGTTAATGGAAATTTAATTTCAAGATCAGTGGGATGTCATTTTTTTTTTAAAAAAACGGTAGCAGCATCATCTTCAACGTTCATTCAGTCGGTTTCTTGAACCAATCAATCAGAGTGTAGAAACGTAGCCTACGCAAAACAAGAAATATGAATTCTGTGAGGATGAGAGATGATCGGATCGGATATATAGACGTAATATAGGTGGTGGTGTATGGAGACATCCCAGACTACTTGAATGTATTATTGTTCATATAGGTATAAATAAAAGCCCAGAGAAAATAGCCGTGCGCTACATGGTGGCAATTACCCTGCCAGAGTTTTGCAGAAATTTGGGAGAATTCCCAAAAGGATTTTACTTGTTTGTATTGTACTTGTTTAGTATCACACAGTGAGGCAAATTGGTCACTGCCACTGCTCCTGCTATAACACGGCTGTTATTTTTGTGTACTACATACATATTAAGTACATGTTTAACCATATCTTTTACTCTATCAGATTTATTATATCTCTCGAATATATAGTTAGTATAAATCTGCGGAGAGTTTATATCACTCTTACTTGCTACAGTTTTGCAGGCGTTGGTTGTTATCCCCTAGAAAAGTTGTAATTACAGGCCTTATTCTAATTGTTTGCAGATTATTTCTAGCAGGAGCAGCAGACATTTTCCTTTTTGTGTGCGAGAACTTCTTGTCGTTTACATCAGCAATATATTGTAGCATATAATAGCCAGCAAAAAAGTAGTTTAGTTTTTAGGCTTGTTTGTTCAACGAAAGAATTTTTTTTTGTGTGTGCGTACTACAGGGAGGTAGCCATGTTTTATCCGAAAAGAATTTTCTTATCTTCGTCTTCGGTGATTTCACCCGTGTAACATGAAACATCCTTTTTGACGTCTTTATATGTACGCCATCATGATCGCATTCTTTAAGTCTTTGTATCATTAGATGACGAGCCATAAATAACCCGAAGCTTTATTTTTCACATGCAATGTCCGGCATTTCATAACAGCGTCATCGGTGCTCCTCTCTTTGCTGATGCTAATACTACTTACTCCACTCCTTCTTTTGAAATTTGATCGGGCCTTCTTCTTGAAATTGGAAGCTGCAGTATTTAGTAGCAGTAATTTCCTCACAGGAAACATGAGAGATCAGCAAGCACACCGTTTTTGCTGGTGAGGAGATTCTTGACAAACAATGGAATCCATAAAAAGCATTATGACGCAGCTGTAGTAGCAGCAGCAGCTATAATAATAACATAAAATACAACGTACTTTCCAGAGTGCAATTAGAGGCACTTTGCACTTTTTTAATTATACGTATACTAAATCATGTAAAAAAAGCATATACGATGTTGGCCGGTTTACACACAACAACAGATTGACAATTATTTCCTGTCTGTACATATGTCTGCCTCTTTAAAATATGAATAAAAATATCTAATCTTCATTTTAAAGATCTAATTATCTAATCAGCACATTAGTCGAATGAATTTTTATTAGCTGAATGTTGATCCCAGGTATGTAATAGTAACAAACTATGTATACATATGAAACCTTATGTAATCAGAATAATTTACCAATTTAACTATCACATTGCCCCGACACACCGCCGTCATCATGGAACCATACATGTTTACCCGTTCCAGTTTAAGCTCACCTGCCTATCCTCCACCAACTCTGCTTTGTATTCTCTGCTGCTGGACAAACCACTAACACATTTTTCCAACAAATTGCATTATACACGGTTCTAGTGAGTAGACGATAATAAGCCGTACTAATATTTCAGAGAAGAAGTGATGAATTTTATCATAACCATTGACGTTAATATGGGATTATCCAAGAGTTAGTGTTTGTGAAAAGTGCATATTTACATCATAATAAAAGTTAGCATAAACGTCAAGTGCAAGTGTCAGATTTCATTGACTGACTGACTCAGCTTGCAAATTACAAACATAGGTATAAATGTATCCAGTGTGGATTATATATTATTATTATTATTATTATGTTTTGATGTGTTACATAAAACGAAGAAAAAAAAAAAAACATTTAAACTTTTTTTCCGCTTTTGGTTTATATAGACATCAGACATTGACAATTAGCAAGTTATACTGATGATATGAATCAAGTATCAGTGTAGTAAATAAAGTAATCCAAGCATATAATCTATAAAAAAAATCCTACCTTGTATGGAAGTAGTAAAGTAACAAGCAAAATTGGGGGCTTAGCCTTGCATTCTCTCATATTTCTCGTTTCCTTTTTGCATTCTTGTTTCCCTATTGCCTTGCCTACCTATTTATTTTATTCGGTGGCCGGTGGCGGCGATTCGTCGATATCCGCAGCTTAAAGCTGTAGCTGAAGTTCATCTTTTTCATCTCTCTGCAGTATTTCTTGCAGTGATGTTGATGAACTGCGGATAGAGGACTAGCGAAAATGTGCATGTATTTATTTGTCTAAGCCATACATGTATATATATTTATAGGCTGTCATCATGTCATATTTAATTCATATAACTGCTGTCTTCAGAAATCGTTCAGATTCATCTTTCAGAATCTGTCCAGCCAAAAATCCAACGTCAACAATTCAAGTACACTACTGTCAATGCTGTTATCCAATCTAATCAAATACATGTTACTGCAAATATTAATGCTGTATCATAATGGCATATTATTATCATCGTAAAAATTCTTTCATTTCATATCTCTTTAGTTTAGTCTACATCTCACTACGTGTGTTTCCTTCTTCTCACTTCCTAAACCAGAATCATAGCTAGAATACATGGAAGAAGAAACGAAGTCCTTGTAAACCTACTTACTTGTCGCCTAGATTTATGCGTAGTCATTCCTCTGCACTTCACTTTCAGCTTTGTTGATAGCTTTACACGGATGCTGATCAGTGAGATCATCCAAAATCGCAATAAATATAATAATATGCTATATGAATACATACATTATATTATATTTTTACGCTAACTATTCTTCCACCACTACCATTATTATTATTATTTGACTTGACGTGAAGGTGTAAGTTTACACAGTACACTGAAAACCATATCATACATATATAGCGGTTATTATTATTAAGTGCATTATATCTCATAATATGCTACCTACACACTCGACGTTGCACAAACTTACTTAATATGGATATTGTTTACTTGTATTGTTGGAAGGAAGGATCCCAAAATAAATCCAAACTAGCAAGCATCACGCTAATTTATATTTATAGTCATTGACATTCACCTCTCATCATAACTGTTGCGCTTCAGAAACAACAATGCTACGCTGCGCTTCTCTGCATGCATCCAAGCTCGCTCACACATATCACATCACGTCTTTTACTGTTAGCTCGAAAGTGACAAAAATGAGACTGTCGTCGTTCTGTTGTATCATCTCCTTTTAGCCAAAAGGTAAAAAAAATAATCATCTGCATGGGATAGTGACAACGTGTCATGAATAATTATGGAAGATAAGAAAAATATGCTCGGATCCTGTACCAACAATACCTGCACAGTCTGTCATGCAATATTTCATGCTGTTTCACCGCTGACAAAGAACTACTATATGGCGGCTTGGCATTTAGTACAATTTTTGCCATTGTTGCGTTCTTGTCTGTTGTTCTGATTTTGATTATGTATTCCTTTGAATGATCTTGATCTGCAAAAAGGAACTCTCAAACACACAGGAATAAGGATAAGGATATTATTAGGCATTAGTATCATTATAATGATTATCATCATGGTAGAGTTTAATGCAGAATGCAAGAAGAATAAAAAAAACGCAAGCAATAAAAAGCTAGTTCCATCATCATTAGTGCCGATCTAAGCAATTTTTTTTATTTTATTTTTCTTGCAAGCATCAGCATCAGCAGCAGTCAGTATAAAAGCAACACTAACAGTTTTGCTTATCTATCATCGATGCGTGAAAATAATTGCTTGCGATGCGTTCCCTTACAGTTGATTCAAGGAGTTGGTACAAAAAATAAGTTTAAGCTTGACCAGAAGAGTAAGCAAGTCAGTTGAAATAAATAAAGTTACTAATAATGTGGAATAGTTAGTTACAGTATAATAGTACAGTCGATTATTATTATTATGACTATTGTAATTGTAATGATAATTTTGCACGATAGACAGAGAGCGAGGATCTAAGTATATAATGTAGGTATGCATGTATCATTTGTAAAATTCAGCAATATTTTTTTCAGAATGGCAAAAATATGAAGAAAAAATATAATATTTTTCTGTACGTCGATATTGCTGTTTCCATGTAATATTTCATATTTTCATTTGCCAAACAAGTACGATAGAATTACTGTTCAGAGAGAGAGAGAGAGAGAGAGAGGTATTTGTGTCTATGAACTTGAGTTGGTAGGGGGAATAGAGAACGCGCAGTAGTAGTGGTGGTGGTGTACCAAAGAGTATTATCATCATCATTACAATTCTACTATGACCTGACCACTCTCTCGTACAAAACATTTATATTATAGCAGTTTTTTTTACAACAAATGGTTTGAATACTGCAGCTTAAAGTTAACCCTTTCCTTAAATTTCCCACGATCGATCCTTTCAAGAACACAGCAAAAATGCAGCGAGTTGTATGATAGACTGTTATTATGTGTCCATTTTGGTAAGGAAATTTGCCATATTGACTGCCAATAATGATGTGTGTCAGGTGTACTTTTTTTCTGTGTTCACAATACTAAATATTTTATTTGCTGTATAACTAGTTAGGTTGTATCCGCATAATAGAGAGAGAGAGAGAAGCGAACTATTTGCACCACCGCACTGCAAGATGTTATCGATATGTACTTATCTTGATCTTGTATGGTTTGCCACTAATGAAGAGTTCATGGGTGCAAGCAAGAATAACAAAAATATACTACCAAAAAATGTAATAGTGGCTGTTGCTGCTGCATAGCAGGTTTCATTCTGCGCGGAAGTAAAAATGATGTATATAATATTGCGACTTATCATTATAGGTTTAAGTACTGCAATGCTTTTAAAAAAAATGCAACCAATTTATTTTGGTCGACAACAGAAAAAATATATATGTTTTCGAGTTATGTGCTTTCTTCGTGTGTGGTGGGTAATATGTAGTTTTAAATCGTTATTTGATCATTTATCAGCAAAGTATTTATGTTCACGTGGACGATTAACGTGACTAGAGAGGAAGTTTTCTCTCTTGACGTTTTCCGGAAGACGTCGAGGAAAACCCAAAATCCTTCTCATGCATCACCGGGGCATTGCCATACAAACCGTTTAAATTTACAAATAAACGGGCATTGACAAGAAAGGCCACAAAATTAAGGGAAACGCCTCGACTGCTTCTCTGCTCATATTCCACTGTCTCTTTGTTCCCAATTAAAATTGTCACCCTGTTTGGCAGAGGGCTAACTAAAGCTGTCAGGAAAGACTAGTGAAGATGAGCCATGCAATAATGAACGCAAAGTATTTAGGTAACCGTTCAAGTTGGTGGAGTAATAAACCTTTAACGTTGGCCTCTTACCAACTTCACCGCTAACACGGTCTCACACAGTCAGACTCAATCAATTGCATTTATACAACGCGAGGAAATAGGGATATATGACGCTACTGAACTTGTAAAAAATATGCTGCTCTGTGTAATATTCATGTTTGTAAGTTAATGCCTAACCAGGTACACAGGTATATAATAATGGGTATGTTGCCTAATAACAGGTGTTGTCAGGTCAGTTAAGAAAGGAGGACTTTTTGTCCGGCCTCTTATTTAAAAAATATGGTTGTCGATGATGGAATGAATAATATGCTTGCGCAGTGCAGGTAGTAGTTTTTTAGTAGCTATCTATCTTCATACATTTCCGTTTATGTTTTATTAACAATAATTTGTAGTGTGGTTGGGTAGGCACTCTCAACCACAATTGTCATCGTATCATTCGATAGATTACTCCTGCTGCTGCTACATAATACAACAACCTCCATTACTATTTCTACTGTTATTTATATATATGTACCTTTTGCGTTATTAAGTAGACCAAGCTAACGACGATAAATTAGTGAAAGGTACTATCTGTCAGTCTGTTCTGTCATCCATCCGTCGAACCTCTTTTTTTCCTCTGTCTCTTCAAAAAAGGAATTTCCTTCTCTCAGTACTTCCTTGTTTCGCTAAAATGACCCGAAAGAGCGTTGTGCTCGGTTAAGGTTGGTCTTGGAGGCGAAGTACTCTGCCACCATAAAATAAACCACCGATCACCTATGTATACATATATCATGTAGCACATTAGACTATATCAATTTATTCCTTGTAATGAGCTGTATATTCATCAATCGGGTAGAATCGTAATTAATTTTTTAGACATTTTAAAGCAGACATTTATTTTATAAGCTATATACACTACGCGTTTAAAATACACGTCAATAATCTATCAGCAAAAAAGTGGAGGTTGTTACATAGCCCGACACAAATTTCATTCCATTCCTCCAGCTACTTGTGTCAACAGTTAGCACATTATGTATCTAACCAAGTACAATTGATATCAATTGTGTGGAATGTGTGCTTGTAAATATTTATATAGATACATACACACACATATATATATATATGTTATACATGAAATTTTTTTATTTATTTCTGCTACTACTTCTATATAGCTCACAGCGCGCTAATACCCTATAATAGGCAATGAATTACTATAGTAATGCGATGTGAGTATTTCACTGCTTTTTTCCCGATTGATTTTCCTCAAGGTCTCATAAAAAATGTTCACATTCGTTCCTTCCCTGTTGAGTGAGTGTGTGTGCTTCTTCTGTTTCCATCCGCATCCTTCCATCGTGTTACACATTATTCTCTCACCTCATCACACACACCACCTCACATACAACAATACAATCTCTCTCCTCAGTAGTAAAAAACCAAACTTGAGAAACTGCCTCGCGTTCCTTTTCCTTCGTGTGCACTGTTGAACAACCATAATATATATTCTGTAGCCATGCAACCACCTAACAAATCCTTCCGACGAACATCCCATTATTACACCACCGCCACTGATCATATCAAATCATAATGTGCAAGACATGCAAATGAAACAATCAAAAAATATGATATTGAAACATAGGTATATGTGCACATGAATGGATACATCATATCGACGGTGATCTATGCGAACCACCGTATCTGTTTTGATCCCTAGGTATTAAAACAAAGTATCTACATTGCTCCGTAAGAATGTGAAAACCGTATCTATTTTGTTCCTCAAGCATCGAATCAACGTATCTGCACTTTTGGGGCAATTTGAGTTAGATACA